>CM021108.1:1710125-1991274 GCA_007115665.2 Sequoiadendron giganteum | reverse complement strand
CGAGGTTAGTCGGAGCCAGCAGGAGGAGGGGAGATGGAGACACTGAGAGTTTAGGTGGCAGGACTTCTAGAGGAGAGGACAGCACTGCAGGAGAGGGTATCCACGACAGAGGCATCTTTAGAGGAGATGAGGGCGAGACTCGAGGCCGCAGAGGTCGGACTAGAGACAGTGCAACGGGAAAGAGAGAGTGCACAGGGATAGGTGTAGGAACTACAGAGGGAGAGGGACAGTGTACAAGTATAGATGCAGGCACTACAGGGGGAGAGGGATAGTGTTCTGAGACAGGTCCAGATCCTGCAGTTCCAGAGAGACTCAACAGTGGGCCGGGCAGAGAATGTCGAGAGGGATATAGAACAGAGGCAGGCACGTCGAGGGCAAGGTGATGGGACAGTGCTAGAGACTATGCAGGCAGAGAGGGAGAGGTCTGTAGAGCAGATACAACTACTGACCACGGCACAAGAGGCATGGGAGCAGGAGCAAAGAGCGAGATAGGTACAGACATGAGCGGAACACCGCTCGATTCCGGGCTGGGCAGAGAGATGAGTACATGCACAAGGTGACGTACTAGAGGGGTGCGTATGAGCAGGCAGTGCCAGATCCGACGTAGCGTACAACATAGTATGTTAGGCAGATACCACAGATGTCAGCACCATCCCAGTCTTTAGGGACACGGACCAGGGGGTACAGTGATTTCCAGCCGACTCCTTCTTAGTTTGGGACCCCAGGGCGTGAGTCTCAGGGGACTTCGACACATAGGGGGCCAGTATCCGAGTCTCCTCAGAGGTCAGGTGTGGGCAGCTCAGGACAGGCAGAGGACAGGTGACAGGATACAGGTGCTTTTGATAGGTACTAGATGGTGGTGTAGCACATATTTTTAGATGATGCACCTTATTTTGAGCATGATATGCAGGTGATTATGTGGTGACTATATTTTGGATATGGACATTGTATTATTTTGATGATGATATGTGATGGTCCCCATTGATATTATGCCGCACATTTTGGTGATGTATGGTATGTATATGGTGTTTCATTGATGTTCCTATGATAGCTGATGTATGCTATGCATATGTATATGATGTTTTTGTGTTGATATGGATGTTGTGTTATGATGAGAATGTTTTACTTATGCATGTGTGGATGATGTGATTATGGATAATGTTGATGATTTATGAATGGTAATGCAATTGTATTTATGATGTAAGTAATATGGACCTATTAATGATGCATAGGTGGATATGGAAATGTATGGATGAATGATCATAATGAAGTGAATGAACCTACATGAATTAATGCAATATGGATAAATGAACTTAATGTATCGATGCAAATGGATAAATGAATGGATGTAAATGGATAAATGAACTTAATGAATAGATGCAAATGGATAAATGAACGGATGTAAATGGATAAATGAACTTAATGAATAGATGCAAATGGATAAATGAACGGATGTAAATGGATAAATGAACTTAATGTAAATGGATAAATGAATGGATGTAAATGGGTAAATGAACGGATGTAAATGGATAAATGAACTTAATGTAAATGGATAAATGAATGGATGTAAATGGATAAATAAACTTAATGAATTGATGCAAATGGATAAATGAATGGATGTAAATAGGTAAATGAACCTAATGAATTAATGCAATATGGATAAATGAACTTAATGTAAATGGATAAATGAACGGATGTAAATGGGTAAATGAATGGATGTAAATGGGTAAATGAACCTAATGAATTGATGCAATATGGGTAAATGAACTTAATGATTGTAGACATAAGTATCAATGGGTAGGTGATATGCATAGGGTGTGTGGAGTGCAGTACCTGTCAAGGACTGTAAGGATCCTGAGAAGAAAATTTAGTAAGAGGGAATGAGGGTTTGCACAACCAAAATCACGAGTCATAGATGTAGGAGCAAGATAGGATGAAGGGGGAATATGCAATGAGATGAAATGCAACATGAATGAAATTTTCCATCCTTTAGAGCACTGATTTTTGCTATAGCATAAGACATCAGGCGTCAGGGTATGTAAACCAAGACGGATTAATGTCTAATGCATTAAACATCCCAATACCCCAAAGTCGCGATGACTTTGGTCAGGCCAGGTATTGACATAACCACAAGCACAAAGGGATGCCCCCACATAACGCAAGATCCAAAAGGAATCCTGGTGGGTACTACGTGGGGCATCTCAGCAGATAGCAACGATAGTCAAGAGATGTCCCTATGGTAACTAGGAAAAAAACACCACAATATGAAGGATCATAGCGATCTTGACTAGTGATTATAGGGAGCTCAAATGATAAACAAAGTCCAAAAGTACCAAAAGATCGTAATCAATTACAAGCATCCTTTGCCATAAGATCCCAAAGATGGATGGGGTTGATGTGGTCTATTAGGAAGGATGCTCTTGTTAAGACCGATGATGGATACTAAGCTAAAGTGACCTAGATGACGCAGGATGATTATCATTGGGCAGATTTCTTGATAAGAGAAGATCTTGTTTATGAAGAATCAGCGATGATAGGGACATACTTGACAACAAGACAACAAGAGGATGAGACATAGCCTAAAGACCTAGGGGCTCGAGGTTTGATAAAAAGATCAACCTTGCCTACGTGAAAGCGCAGAGCCCTCGTAGTTCAAGAAAAGACCACGATAAAAGAGCGAAAAGTGGACTGATGGAAACCGATGGATGACCAAGACAAACACAAGCCCTGGGGGTAGATCAAAAGATCAACCTTGCCTACGTGCAAGCGCAGGGGCAACGTAGTTCGGACATGACAAAAGACCGAGGATGGACAAGATCGAAAAAGTGGATCATGAGGACAGATGATGAAAGACAAAATGCCTCGGGGGCCAATCCAAAGATTAGCCTTGCCTACGTGCAAGCGCAGAGGCGTCGTAGTTCAAGAGGAGACGATGATAAAAGCAGAAAGAGGGCGATGATAATAGATGATGGAGGACAATGGTCAAACGGACTGACGGCAAAAGAAGACAAGGAGAAGCCCCGGGGGTAGATCAAAAGATCAACCTTGCCTATGTGCAAGCGCAGGGGCAACACAGTTCACAATGAGACCTAGATGGAGATGAACACGAAGAGTGAGCCTAGATGAAGACAAACACAACAACGAGGTGACACAAGCTCAGATTAGGATAATAAGCTCAGGATTTTAGATAGCGAATGACGGTCATCTAATGCTCAACCGGAATATACCAAGCGACAAGGTGATGTAAGCGGATGTGAGGATATGGGGATTGAGGAATCAGCGGATAAGCCACAAAGTAACCAGAACGCAAGGTAGATAATGATTAAGCCCTATATGATAAGCGCTTGTTGACAGGTTTTCACTAATCGTACATATCCAAGGCACCACACAGGGGTGGTTTGCACCGTAGGACGGATTATTTCTCTTTACTATTTTTGAATTTTTTTGTATTTTTGACTTTTACCGGGAAGGATACCCTAGCTGACCTAAGTGTAGAACTTCTTCAGGTGCATGATGTTGATGGGTTCCTCCAAGGGCTCGCCTTTAGGGGTGGAGAGCTTGTAGGCACCAGAACCATACTTTGTGGTGATGACATAAGGGTCCAACCAGTTTGCTTCAAACTTACCCTTTTTCTCTCAATCTTGTTGATTCTGTTGATTCTCTTTTAGGACCAAATCATCAACATTGAATTGGCGAGGGCAGACTTTCTTATTGTAGCTCCTTTTGAGTCGGTGTTGATAGGCTTGCAGATGGTTATAAGCCTTGACCCGTTTTTCATCTAGCAATTCCAATTGTTATAAGCGTGCCACTCAGGTGTCTTCGTCAGTGATGAAATTCTTGAGGGAGATTCGAAGTGAAGGGATTTCAACTTCGATTGGCAAGATGGCTTCAGCGCCATAGACAAGAGAATATGGAGTAGCACCGGTAGGGGTGCGGATGGATGTACAGTAGGCCCAAAGAGCAGGATGGATATGGAGGTGCCAATCGCGGCCAGTGCTATTGACCATCTTCTTAATGATTTTGATCAATGTTTTGTTTGTTGCTTCTGCCTATCCATTACCTTGGGGGTAATAGGGAGTGGACCAACGATGTTGGATATGATATGTGTCACAAAGGAGCTTCATACACTTATTTTTGAATGGCTTTCCGTTGTCGGTGATGATGGCAGAGGGGATACCATACCTACAGAGGATATGGTAGAGGATGAACTTAGAGATTTGAACACCAGTGATTTGAGTGAGTGGAATGGCTTCCACCCACTTGGTGAAGTATTCAGTGGCTGTGATGATAAAGGTGTGACCATCAGAAGATGGAGGGTAGATCTTGCCAATCAAGTCGAAACCCCATTGTGAAAACGGCCAAGGTGTCGTGATAGGTTGGAGCTCTTATGTTGGAGCGTGAATCAAATCTGCATGTTGTTGACATGGAAGACACTTTTTGACATACTCACAAGCATCTTGTTCGATTGTAGGCCAGTAATATCCTGCTCTGAGAATCCATTTGGCTAGGGCCATACCATTAGAATGGGCCCCACAAATATCGCTATGCACTTCTGTTAATGTCATGCGGGCTTCAGTTTCATCTAAACAACAGAGGAGAGTTCCATCATACCCACGTCGATAAAGTGTATCACCAATAATGGTGTAGCGGGCCGTGCGTTGGATAAATGATTTACGTTGGTTTCTCGTGAGGTCAGGCGAGAGGGTGTTGTCATGAATGTAGGTGTAAATGTCATGGTACCAAGGGGATTCAGGACCTACAATAGCACACACCATGTCACTCTCAGGGATATCGTATGCTGGGATTAGGAGTTGCTCGACCAGGAACTGACAATTTGTGCAATCTTTTGGCATGTCAAGGAGAGAACCAATGGTAGCCATAGCACATGTTTCCTTATTCTAGATTCTTGGGATCTGCTCAAATTGGATGGTAGTGAAATATTTCTTGAAGTCATCCACCATTCGTTTGTAAGGCAACAACTTTTCATCTTTTGTTAGAAACTCATCATTGACCTGTTTTATGACTAACTGGGAGTCACCAAAAACTTGCAAATGAGTGATGTGCCATTGGACTGCAATTTTGAGGCCTGTGAGAAGGGCTTCATATTCAGAGATGTTGTTGGTGCAGGGAAAAGCCAGTCTAAATGATTTCGATATGTAATCGCCTTGGGGGGTGATAAGCAAGATCCCTGCCCCTGATCCATTATGAGTGTGTGATCCATCAAAGTACAGTGTCCAGGTGGTGGCTTCTGAGACTGCAAATACCCCTTCATCTCGAAATTCAGTTTCTATGGGATAGGCATCCACTAACGGGGCATCTTCCAACTGATCCACTATTACTTGTCCTTTAATGGCCTTTCTATCCACATATTCTATATCAAACTCACTGAGGAGCATGATCCATTTAGCCATTCGACCAGTTAGGGTTATCTTGGATAACAGGTACTTGAGGGGGTCGACTTTGGATATCAATTGTATAGGATGGCTAAGCATATAGTGGCGTAGCTTTTGTGTGCTAAAGACCACAGCGAGACATGCTTTTTCCATTGGTGAATAATTGAGTTCATAACCGACCAATGTTCGGCTAATGTAATAGATCGCCCGTTCCTTTGAGGATTCATCATGTTGTGCCAATAATGCCCCAATGCAACTTGACATGGAAGATATGTACAACAAGAGGGGTTTTCCAGGGATAGGTGGCATCAAGATCAGCGGGTGGGCCAAGTATCCTTTGATCATGTCAAAACCCAACTGACACTGTTGATTCCACTTGAAGCTGGTGTCTTTCTTGAGAAGGTGGGTGAATGACTGACATTTATCCGCAAGTTGGGCTATAAACCGACGGATGGATTGTAATTTCCCTTAGAGGCTCCTTAATTGTTTCAAGTTTCTCAGTGGAGGCATATCCATGATAGATTTCACCTTAGCCGGGTCAACCTCGATGCCTCTTCAGGAAACTATGAAGCCCAAAAATTTCCCTGATGTGACACCAAACACACATTTTTTTGGATTCAGTCGAAGCTTGTACTGTTCTAAGCGCTCAAAGATCCTTTTCAGAATGGCAGGGTGCTCTTCTCTAGTTCCAGATTTTTCCAGTAGGTCATCAACATAATCTTTCATGATGATGTGGATGAGGTCATGGAATATAAGCGTCATTGTCTGTTGATATGTTGCCCCCGCATTTTTGAGACAAAAGGGCATGACATTGTAATAGAAAGTACCCTAGGGTGTTGTAAAAGCGGTTTTGTGTTGATCTTCAGGGGCAGTCTAGATCTGATTGTAGCCAGAGAAGCCATCCATGAGGGATAGCATCTCGTGTCCTGCAGTGATTTCGACCAACATGTCGATGTTAGGCAAGGGGAAGTCATCTTTTGGATAGGCTTTATTAAGATCCCAAAAATTTGTGCAAATTTTGATCTCTTCGTTAGGTTTAGCAACAGGTACTATATTGGAAATCCAATCAAAATTATCAATGGGTCTGATAAAACTAGTATCCAATAATTTTTCCAATTCTTTCTTAACTAATAATGCCACCTGCGGGTGCATCTTTCGAAGCTTCTGCTTGACAGGTTTGGCCTTTGGACGGACATCCAAATGGTGTACAACAAGATTAGGATCTAGGGCAGGCATATCAGAGTAAGCCCATGCAAAGTTGATAACCCCTTCACGGAGAATTCAGACAATGGTGATATATTCTTCTTCGGATAGAGATTTGGCCACATAGGTGATCCTTGGAGTTTCTTTTGTCCCCAAATTCACCTCTTGCGTTTCTTCAATGAGAATTGAAGATTGCTCAGATAGTTGTGTTCCTACAAGGGGAAGATGAACGTCCCCATCCTCTAGTGCCGTATTCAGGTTTTCACTGTCAGATTCATCCTTTGTTTTTACTTTTTCGTAGTCAAAAAGCGCCTCGGTGAGGTTTTCACTTGATGACCCATTTTTCTTTTGTTTCTTTTTGTTTTTGCGATTAGTGTGTTCATCTTCCCCCAATCCCATTAGATGTACGTAGGTATCCTCTAAGGGAAATGTGCTGATAGGTGCGCTACCTTGTAGGTCATGATTGATAAGCTCAAGATGTTTAAGGGATAAAGTTATGGTACAAACAGATAAGCATTCAAACATGGCGGGGAGGTCAATGTGATTCAAATCATCGTACGCGTGTATGATGGACTCTTCCTTCGGTATGTCTTCGAGGGAACCATTGTCAACACTAACATTGTTAGAAGTGCTAGCGGATGTTGTAGGACCCTTCTGTTTAGTATCATAACCCAAGCCCAAATTTCTTGGTCGGATGGTAGTTGCTTCAATGGGCAGACGTTTTCCTTGTTCTTCTGCACCAAGGCCTCTGCCTTGGTAATGACACTTTTCAATGAACTTGGAGGCACGTGGATAGACTTCGTGAAAGTATTCAATAAGGGGATGCGGTGGCTCAGGTTCCTCCCAATAAACCCATTGACTAATATCTTCGTCCATTTGATCTAAGAGGGATCCCAAATCATTGAATGTTGTTGACCCCATGTTCTTGGAAGTGAGTGTAAGTGTCTTTTCTTCTACTTTTGGTAGCGGCAGAATTGGTTGTCCATATGTGCGGGGTGAAGGTGGCATGGTTGCCACATTGAGTGGGGTATGCATTTTGTATTTGCCACATCCCTTATCTATGATCTGGACCTTGGTGACGGTGGAAGCAGGTGTGGATGATGGTGGGGATGAAGTGTTTAGTGTATTGGTGGATGGGACAGGATCAGATGTTGGGGATGCCCCCATTTTGACTCCTAGGCAGTAATGTGAATGTGGAAAAGAAGCTTCCAAAGCATGACAATATTCAAAAGGCTGAGGGTCGGCTTGTATGGTGACTTCCATTCTTTGAAATGGGAACTTTAAGCATTGGTGGGGATGGAACAACTTGCATAGAATGAATCCATGGACGACCAAGAAGGATGTTGTATGGGAGTTCAAAGTCCAGAACATGACACATAGTGTATTGTACAATGGGGCCCACTTGAATAGGGAGGCAAATAATGCCTTCAGAATCCCGCTTTGCATTATCATATGCCTTGATGGTGATAACTTGATTTCTCAGATCAGCCTGGGTGTATCCAACTTGTTGTATGAATTTTAATGTGCAGAGATTTAGGGCCAAACCATTATCTACCAGTACCCTTTTTACTTTTTGACAATTGACACCAACCTCGAGATGGAGGGGGCGGTTGTGACTTGAATCAAGATGTGGCATTTATTTTTGGCTAAAGGCTAACTGATAGGTTGATGAGAGATTGCCTACCAATGCTTGAAATTGGGTGGGGTCAATATTATCAGACACTTCTGTGCTTTGCAAAGCCTTAGTTAAGATATCTTGATGTACGAGAGATGACTTAAGTAGATCCAAAATGGATATTTGGGCTGTAGTCTTACCTAGATGGTCTAGGATGTTATATTGGGAATTGGCGGATGGTCATTGGGTAGATGGAGGTGCTGCTGGGACTATGATGCGGGTTCATCGAGTGGTAACAACACATTGTGGATCTTTTCCTTTGACATGTATCATGGATACATGTGGCTCCACTTGTTCTACATATGAAACAACACCTTGATAATTGTATGGCACATTTTTGTAGCTGATGTTATTGGTACTCTTACCTTGCTTGTTATTATTTCTAGGTCCAAGATTTGAGTTGGATGTACTAGGACCTTGATTATGGTTAGGAAAGGCATTTTGATATATTTGTAGTTGAGCATTGGACGAAGATGTTTCGTTAACATCTACATGGATTTCGCCTTGATCGATGAGACCTTGAATGTAGGTTTTTAGGCCTTGACATTTATCTAAGGTATGTCCCTTAATCTTGTGAAATTCACAATATTCGTTGCCTTTAAACCAAGCAAGCTTGGGTTTAGACGTATCAAGAGGTTTGGTGACAAGATATGTGATGGGATAATTAGTTTGAAGAAGCTTATTAAACACCACGCTAAGGGGTTCTCCCAACTGAGTGAACTGTTGTTTGTTTCCCCCTTGGTTATTTTGGTTGGCTTGTTGTCGTGGTGCCCCTTGGGGGACGGATATGGTGTTCTGGACTAACGGTTGTTGCTGAAGAGGGTATCTTTGCGTGGTGGCCACTTGAACTTGTTTGGTGTCAGTGACACCATCATTGACAACATTTTTATTTCTATTCCAATAATGAGGTTTATCCCCAAAGGATTTCTCTCTATCAGAATTGAAATGTTTGACTTGTCCTTTTGCAACAAGGGCTCGTTCCAAGATGGGGCCTTTCTCCACAAGTCCCGCAAAGGTGGTGATACAATGGAGTTGGAAATTATGAGCCATATCCGGGTGGGAGTTTTCGATAAATAGCATGACCCTATCTTTTTCTGTTGGTGGGGATTTTATCCTGCTAGCCAAGGGACACCACCTTTGTAAGTATCTTGCAAAGGTCTCTCCATCACGTTGTTTTTCTTTGAGGAGATCAAGTGTGTCAATATCTTTCTCTAGATTAAAAGAGAAGTGAGAGACAAACTGTTCGGATAATTGTGCGAAGGTTTTGATAGATCCCTTTTCAAGACCCATAAACCAGTTGAGGGCAACCCCTTGTATACTTTTAGGGAAAAGTCGTATAAGATAATTATCATTATGCATGACCTCTTGGCAATGAGCATAAAATTCTTGAATGTGAGCTCTAGGATCCTTGGTTCCTTTGTATTTATCGAATTTAGGTATCTCAAAATGTTTGGGAAAAGGAATCAAGGAGATGGAGGGATCAAACGGATAAAGACATATGTCCTCAAACTTGAATGATCGTTTACCCGCTCCAGCTTGTAGGTCCTTTAATGCTACTTTTACTTCTTCCAAGTCCTTATTGACGGGAGTCGTGGGAGTCAAAGTGGATTGATTGTATGGATAATATTGTGGACATGATGAGGATGGCCCTATCGTTGTTGGATCATAAACGGGTTGAGTCGGATATGAATGCGTTGGTTGATTGTAGGTGGATTGATAGTTGGATGATTGATTGTGTTGAGTGGGAGCCACTTGTTGTTGATAGTAGGAAACAAGAGAGGGGTCTTGTTGTTGCATAACATTTTGGTAATGCATAGAGGTAGGGCCTCTTTGTGGATGTGATGATGATTGTTGGTAATAGGAAGTGTAAGGTGCCCCCTGTTGGTGAGTTTGTTGTTGTTGAAAGTAGGGAGGATAGGATTGGTATTGTTGTGCAATGGTGGGTTGTTGCGTGGCATATGGGTATGGATTTGATGTTTGTTGGTGGGGATGATGTTGAGGTTGTGAAAGATGGTGTAAGGTGGAGGTTGGGTATGTGTTTGGTTTTGCGCATTCTGATGAGGATTCGTATGCGATGGAATAGTGTATGTGCTAGAGGGATGATAGAGGTACTTAGTAAGCAAGTTATGGTGTGTTTGTGTAGGGATATGCACATGTTGTTGTGGAGGTCATTGTTGTTGTTGATGAGGTGGGTGAGATAAGAGTTGTTGTTGTTGAGATGGGTGAGATGGGATGCATTGTTGTTGTTGAGATGGGTGAGGTGAGATGTGTTGTTGTGAAGTAGGTTGTACTACTTGCTATGATGGTTGTGTGAGAATGGTAGTGTGTTGTGGATTTTGCGGATGCAAGTGTTGAGATGAAGCTATAATAGTAGCAACATGTAGCGGTGCTAGTAGTGTGGTTGATTGGTGTGGATTATTTGGAGGTTGTTGAAATGCAGGAGGTAGCACATTGGTAAGTGGAGGTGTGTCCCCAATATTAGAATATGGGGGAGGAAGCGGTGGAGCAGATGGGATGTATGACGACATGTCATAGGTATGGGGATCATTAGGATCGGGTGGTGGAATAGTAGATGTTGTGGTTGGAAAATGAGGATATTCTTGGACTTGATGGATGACAACATTTCCAAGTTCGGGGTGGTACCAATTTTCAGTGGGTGCACCTTTAGGAACGTAGGAATTTTCTAGAACACTTTGTGAGGTTTGTGGGTCAACAAATGGGGGAAGGGCATATTGTGATGTATTGAAACCGGATGGTGGTTTGAATCCCTTAATGAGTAAGGTGGTGAGGATCTTATCCCCATGTTCGTTTAGGAGATGATCCATCATTTGGACATTGGCAAGATTACTGAGATATTCGTCAACGGTGACTTCGGGTTGATTGACCATGTTTTCGTCACTAGGTGGTGTGATATTCTGGATGTCAGTGTTTGATTGAGATGAGACGCCGTTATGAGGATCGTGTGGAATGTTATTAGGATCTTGAGGGATATTTGGCTGGGAACCTTGAGTTTGTTGGTCTGCCATTTGCTTTTTTGTTTGTGAACGGGTTTGAATGAGCATGAACGTGCAAAACAACTAGGTGATTTCAAGATGCAATCTCTAAAGGATGATCTAGGTGATGATTTGGATATTGGATGAGGGATCAATTGATGATGTATCAATTTGATGATTGGATTGTTTGGATCAAATGCTGATGTATCAATTTTATGATTGGATTTGTTTGGATCAAATGATGATCTATCAATTTGATGATTTGGATGATGATTGGATTTGTTTGGATCAATTGATGATGTATCAATTTGATGATTTGGATGATGATTGGATTTGTTTGGAGGGGATCCTAAAACCTGATTTGGAAATCACCCTAAGTGACTTATGACTTTGGTTGATCAATTTGAGCTAGCTAAATCAATGATCACGGCACCGAATCCGCCTTGAGATGGAAGGGGATTGATTTGGGCCAATGACGTTGACTTACAACACAAATCCGCCTCAAGATAGAAGCGGATTTATTAGGTTGAAGACAAGGATTGATTATGTAGGATAATGATCAACTTAACACCTTGGTCAATTTGGGAGATAACTCCTAAAACAAGGTTTAAGGGGTTTTGTGTTGAGAAATGATGATGAATGCAAATGGAAGGTGTGTTGTTGAAGATGTTTAGGTCACACGATAAGATGGGTATCCCAAATGGTGGAATGATCAATGTGAATGTGGTAAATGGACCTTTTAGAAAGGTTAAATGGATGTTTGGATTGGTTAGATGAGTGTTTAGGATGATCAAATGGTCAAATGGAGACTTTGGGGTTTCAAACGAAGGTTTAGAATTGTCAAATGGATGAAACTGTCCGTTCAGGAGGGCGTATCCACATTTTTGTAGTAAAACTGTCAAAAACGTCAGAACAGGGGGGCGTATCTGCACTTCTGCAGTGAAAAGTGTTGAAACAAGGGGGCATATCCGCACTTCTGCAATAAAAAGTGCTGAAACAGGGGGGCATATCCGCACTTCTGCAGTGAAAAGTGTTGAAACAAGGGGGCATATCCACACTTATGCAGTAAAAAGTGTTGAAACAGGGGGGCGTATCCGCACTTCTGCAGTGAAAAGTGCTGAAACAAGGGGGCGTATCCTATAACGCCCCACCACGCAACCCTAGAGGAAGTTGCAACAACTACTTAAATAGGCTAATTTTTGTTTTTTAAAAGAACAAATAATAAGCAAGTTCACTAACTAAAGCCAACATCCTCTAAGGTTACGAGACAAAGGTTATATAGAACCTCAACAAAAGCATGAATTAAACCATGTCAATTATTTAATTAATGAAATAACACATTCATTCCAAGTAAGATAATTTTACAACAAACATAATATAACTTTCCATTTCATTAAACCATTCATTAAACAATAAGGTTACAACACTCATTCCCTGAATGAGGTAAGTTCAATAAAAATAATTACAATTACAACTTCCACCTCGATAACAACTGAGGGGTAAAATAATACAAGATCATCTTAAATGAAATTAAGCAAGAACTGATACATAAACCAACGAGCTCTTCAATTGGAAGTCTCGTACACACGAGCATGAAGAAAGAACTGAACGGATTTAGGTGCACGCCACCCAACCAAGTGGAACCCAAAGTCCCACCCCCCGTGCTAGGAGATAGTAACAAGAAATCCTAGCCAAGACCATCTACCTCTAGACACAGACTAACTCAAAACTGAACCAAACTGAAACCACTAATCACATGTACAACACAAGTATAATTCATATACCACGCAAGTACAACACAAGTACAACTCATATACCACGCAAGTACAACACAAGTACAACTCCACATGCTCACATTGCTTCCAGAAATAAAGCAGAACAAGTATGTTACGAGAACCATACACACAAAATCAAATACCAACTGTGGTCACATCAGGTATGTTACGAAAACCATACCTACAATAAACAAGTACCAACTGTTGTCCTAGACAGAGTGTCATCGCACAACTCGTCATGGGTTATCCTCTGGGAATCTTCATAGACTCCGGCCCCCACAAGAAAAGGTTATCCTGGTGACCTTTACCGAATCCCGGCCCCCATACTCACTCATGTAGAATCAAATACCTTTCATATAGACAAGATAGATGACCTTGTCATTCCAAGCCTTCCCACTCATCCCAAGTCTAAATGAGCCCTTGTGTCTATGAGTGAGGCAAAGTTATCTTGATTAGTGAGAAGTTAGTCCTAATCTTCTAAGTATTGTTTTAGTTATCACTTGATTAACTAACTTACAATGAGTTATCCTGGCACCACTTCGTGTGTCGGCCCTCATTACAAGCCACTCCTCTAAGACTACACATGGAACAAATCCCTAACCCAAGGGTACACAAGTAAGGGTACCACATCTCTAACCATGACATACCGTCAACACACTCTCGTTCGTGATAACCGGGGAATAAACTGGTTATTCACTACCCAAGGCAATCTAAGGTTGACTACACAGTACGACAACCCACAATTCCCAAATGGCCATACCAACAGATCAAAAAGAGACAATAATCAAATCTACTTTGGGTTTACTAAACCCATTTCTTCACTTGCATTCAGTAATCAATGCGTTAAATGAATTGAATTAAATATGCCATTTAAAAAATCATTTTATTTCCATGTAGCATTTAAATACGTGAAACCTTAACCTGTATCTCAATAATTCAGTTAAAATTAAAATCTCGTTTTAAATAAAATATTTATTCCACATTCAAAAAACTCATTTTTCAAAACAAACATCCCCATTTAAATAATGTAATAATAAAATGAAATACCCATTTCCAAAATATTAATATTAAAAACATTAATATGATTATAATTGTTTAAAACCCACATAACAGTATATAATATTTTATAAGTCATAATATTAATCTATTAAAAGCATTTTAATATTACTTTAAATCATAATATTAAAATGTGATATTATAATGGGCTAAAAAAATATTATAATAATTATAATATTAAAATATTATAAAATTTATAATATTAAAATATAATAAAAAAAATCATAATATAAATATATTTTAAAAAAAATTTTAAACAAAATCCAAGAGCCTCGGTTCACGTGCCAACCTAAGGTTGGGCCGCGCAAACCTCAGACTATGTGCCGGCAGCTGGGCGGATGAGATCTTGTCGCGGCTTCCATGGCCGACGGCGGTTTATACAAGCGGCCGTAGGAGGCAGCGCCGCCGGGAGGAGGAGGCACGTGCGGAGGAATCCAACGCAGGCCGAAGGCGGAGGCGAGGGTTGCAGGTCGGTGCGACACGATTTAAGAGCCGTTGTGGTTACCATGCGGGTGACGCCGATAGCGCTGCCACCAATAGTGGTGGTCATTGCCTGTGCAGTCCGTGCAGGCCGCGGACGGAGGGGGACTGGCGTGGCTCCCCCACTCCGCCCCCATGGGAGCGGCAGTGGGGTGAGCCCCAGCCCCCAACAAACAACCTTGTTTTTTTTTTTCCAAAAAAAAATATCACTGTCATTTTCCTTTATTATTATTATTTTTAAAACCATAACTCTTTTATAAAAAAAAGGTCAGCATAACCCTACTATGGGAGAATAATAACCATAGGCATAGGTATATATATATATGCATTTTAATCTAAAAAAAGAGATTTCCAACAAATTGAAGAACACAAAGATGAAGAAAAAAAATTAACTTTGTAAGCAAGATTTCATTTTAATTTTACAAACAATCCTTCCAAGGAGTGGTGTTCTACAGTTTTGAAAGCAAGAATTTGAAAGGTTTTTTGTTTGCACACAATCATCATCCTACAATTGTTTTCCCTACAACACATGTGCCATTGAAACAAGCAAAAATCAATTAAACAAGATGAGAACCTTGTTTTTCTTGAAGAGTGATGAAGAACCTGATAGTGCTATGAAACCCTCTTGATCTCTACAGATTCCTTCAGCCTTTTCTCCAAACCCACAAACTTAGCAAACCTTTCCCTTCTCTTCTCAATTTTTCTCTAAAAACTCCATTTTTGATTTTTGTGAAGAAATTCAAAGATATGCAAAATTCCTTCCAAAAATCGTACAACCACCCTCATAAATTCCAGAAAACAGAAAATAGGAAATATCTCATTTTTTGAATTTTTGAATTTTTACATTTTTAAATTGACTTTTATTTCATTTTCCTAATTTCCAATTCCAACTTAAATATGCATGCCTTTCCAAAATGAATAATGTAATTCATTTCAACATAAATAACTTAATCAATTAATAAAATAAATCTATCATAAGATTAAAATATTTATTAATTAAATTAAATTACTCGATAATTTAATCACATTTCTAATATTATTCTAACTTCCAAAATAAATTGAAACAAGGCAAACGGAACAAAATAGAACCACTGGACCATACTAGGACCGACGACACAGTATGAACAGGGTGACGACTCGACACAGAATTCCTAACTACTATCTCCCAATCAAATGTCGTTGGTAATGGACACACTCGAACCTGTGAAATCAAGTGGAGTCGATGTCCTGTACCTGTCAACCTGCGAACAAAGAATATATCCACATGCAATAATATGTCATAAATAAGGCATACCGTGAAGGGGAAATCACGAGATCGTAGGGCATTCACAAACAAGTGATGCGATACTATCCTCTTCACCAATACAATAGTTCTAACTGATGCATCTAACATAGCAGCATAATCAAAGCATGAAACATCATAAAATTAAATATCCACATATGCTAATCTAAACATGCCATAATAATCACAGCAAAATAAAGTATCATCACATCAAGATATATCACGATAACACGGTGATCAACTGTAACCAAGTACATAATCAAAGTACAACACAAAACTAAAGCATAAAAGAGAAACAACATAGTTCGCACAATAGAACAAAACAGAGGGGTATTACATATCTGCCCCTCTGCAATGAAAAGTGTTGTGATTTGGATGATGGGATTATGAGAAGGATTTGAAATAATTCAATGAAGGTTTGACTTATCAAAATTTATTGGTTTTTCACAAGAAAGACACTTTGAACAAGCACAATCTTATGATTAGTATTAAGGGACCATATAGCCAGCAAAGGTCTTACTCTAGGATGAACAAGGTTTCTAGGGAGTCCTCGATATACGCTCGATACGTGAGGCACAACCGTGAACACCAGTCTGTCACAAGTGTGAGTCGAAAGCCCCAGCGAGATACTGAAAGACTCAGACCAACTCTTCACGTCTATCTAGGTATCACCCTAGCTTCGACGCTTCACCAATTATGATGCAACTGGATTGGGGTACAGCTTTGGCTCTCCCCCCTTTATATACCTCGTCGGTACGCGTGGTTGGGATCATCCCTTGGGGTGATGAAATCCCCAAGCAAGTTCCGCTAAGAAGAAGACACTAATCGTTTCCAACTACCCCCTTCGGATCCACACAAAGTGCAAAGGAGGAAGGTGAAAACAAACTAATGCTCCCTTAAGGTAAAATAAATAAAACAGACACATCAAGCAGCAAATGTTAGTTTCCCCTACTTATACTAAGTAAATAGATAAAGCAATAAGGAAAGACTTCAAAAATCAGAATAAAACAAAGCCCCTACAAGCAAATGTTTGTTGTTTTATCTTTTCTTTCTTTACGATTTTCAGCAAAACGCTCAAGATATCAGCAAGAAATCTGACTTCACCCACCAACAAACAGGGTTAGAGGATTAGAGCACAAAACAACAAAAGAAAGGGACAAAAATGAAGCTAAAATGCACTTTTTTACCTTTTGAAACATGTTGTTTAGGGAAAATCCGCCCTTCTGCAGTGAAAAATGTTGAATCAAGTGGGCAAATCCGCCCCTCTATAGAAAACAGTTAGCAAAAACGTCAGATCGTGAGGGCGTATCCGCACTTATGTAGAAAACAATTAGGAAAAACGTTAGACTGCGGGGGCGTATCCGCACTTCTGCAGAAAATAGTTAGGAAAAACGTTGGATTGCGGGGGCATATCCGCACTTCTGTAGAAAAACAATTAGCAAAACGTTGGATTGCGGGGGCGTATCCGCACTTCTACAGAAAAACAATTAGCAAAACGTTGGATCACGGGGGTGTATCCACACTTTTGCAGTAAAAATTGTTAGAAACGTCGGATCGTGAGGGCGTATCCGCCTCTCTACAGCGCTTGAGAGGGAAAATCCACCCCTCTGCGACCTGAACCTGCAAACAAGCTTAACAACAACAAACGTAAAAAAAAGAAACCCTTTTGTGGGTCCCACCGGGTGTGCCAGAAATGTGATCCTAATAAAATGTCAAGTCCTAATGTGAAATGCTAAAATGATGCAATAAGAGGAGATAATATAATAAAAGGGCACCTCAATGATTAGCCTAAGAAATAGATAACATGAAAGCAAGATAAACAAATTTGATTATTGATTGTTATACCTTCATGCTGCTTCTTCCTTGGTTGGCCCTTGATCTTTGGATGTCTTGTGTGCTCCTTGGATGTCAATGGAGTGAAGTGGATGCAAGATGTAAGATGGAGTGATGAGAAATGTGATGAAAAGGTCAAAATGCTACAAATAACAAATTGGCATAAGTTTGGTAGCAAAAGACTTGATCTCCAAAATGGGAGAAATGAGGGGATATTTATAAGATAATTGGAATTCTCTAGAGAATTTAACGGTTGAGATTTATCCAACAAGATCAAGATAAAGGGCTATGGTGAGTTGAGGATTCACAAGCTCTCATATCTTGACATGTGGAATGTGAGATGTCTTAGGGTGGAATGATGTGGAAATGAGGTGGAAGAGAAGTACATGAAGTGGATGAAGGACAAGTACCTTTGAGGTACCTTGGGGGATGAGAAGATTTCCTCAAAAAAGAATTTCTTGCCCCCAAATGAGGATGAAAAAGACATTTGAGGGATTTTAGAATTCCTCAAAAATCTCTATGGGAAAAGGGGAAGTGGTTGGAATAATAAATGCAAATTAAAAATTTACATTCATTGGAAAGTTCATTGGGTAAAAGAAGGTCTCCAAAAAGTTGGAGATTTGTCACATGTGGGTGATGTGACAAGTCCAAGGTTCTAGAAGTCCTTGGCACATGTAAAGTGACAAGTCAAGGCTTCTAGAATCTTGCATGGGGATGGGGAAGACTTTGGAAAAACAAAAGTGAATTAAAAATTCATATAGGGAAGAAAGGAGCTTTGGGCAAATAAATGTGAATTAAAAATTCACATGGGAAAGAGAGTCCAGACTAAAAATGGTAAGTGAGAAGATTGACTAGAAAAGGTACGCTAAATGTGTCTAATGATTCTGATTAAGGTTGTGCAAACACAAGATTAAGATAATTAATGAGATATTAGAGGCAAGTGGGAGATTATAGAGGATTTGACACTTAATCAAGATTAAGTGATGCACATCTTAATTAATTTAATTTGGATTAAAAGAGGGTTATGGAAAATGTGACAAGGAGAGAGAAAAAGAGGAATTAAAAATTGATTTTAATCCAAATGGGTTAAAAAACTAAATTAAATAATTTTGTCATATTTAAGAAAAGGGATAAGGTAAAGTATTTAATTTATTTAATTACATACTTTAGGAACCTTAGGCAGAAAATGAAATAATGATTAAATAAATTATTTAATAATTATTAATGAAATAGATGAATAAAGTAGACAATTTTGATCATATGGAAGTGATCAAATTTGGATGTCTACACTATGTAATCAAATTCAAAACTATGATAGAGCAAACAAATGGTAAAAATAAGAATAAGTGGAATCAATACCTCTTTACCTCACGATGCCATGGGGATTGTGTCTTTGATCCATTGTGCCAGTTGCTTTGATATGATTTATCTTTCTCGTTTGGATGAAATGAAGAAAGTGTCACATTATGATGAGGGTCATGCTCTTGCTTGTGATCAAGCATTGATGACTTCATGATATCAATCTCATTTATTCCATACTTGTCATGATCTATATGGCTCAAGGATGCCAAAATTAGATTTGAGATTAATTGCACTCCCAATGTTAATTCAAAAACTTTTTGTATGTATACTCAAATACATTGATCATGACCTTGGTATAATGTTTTATGACTTGTTGCTATAAAAATAACATCATAAATTCACACTTACCTTATCTTTTAATTCACTATGCGAAATGAGAGTTGAATGATTTATAAACAAGAATTCTACATTAAGCCTAAAATCATCTTCTTCAAAACTCTCCTCACTTTTCAACATGGATACATGCTCTTTTTAATCAGTACACGAGTACTCATATGTTAGGACATTGTTATCATCTTCTATAAAGTAAGATAATAAAAAAATTAAAATATTCGCCCCTTTAAAATCTATAAGATAAATGATGACCTCTTGCCACTTTTGCTCTTCAAAATAAGATAAAGGAACATCCTTTTATGCCAAATCATTCTCTATTGTGGCCAATAAACTTTCCATATCATCATCACCAACGAGTTCCTCTATACTTGATTTCTTCTCTATGAAGCATTCCTCTTTGTATTCTTTCCATGCTTAAGGATTTATACCATTTGGTAGCTACAATTCCTTCTTATTTTTCTTAATAATTTCATGTGAATATTATTCCTCTAGATGAGATATGAAGCTTTCATTATTATTTATGCACTTTATAACTTCTAGAATAGGTCTGAAGTCACCATCTTCTTTTTTATTTTATTCCATCTCTATATGATATTGTAAAAGCTCTCTACTTGACTAGATATATTTTTCACGCAACCTTTACATTCTATTCTCATCCATATCATAAAAGTTAGGAGAAAAACTTTGAATAGAGGGTTCATTATTGTGCATGATATTTGTGACTAGATAAAAATATTGTACGAAAAAAGGTATCATGTTTCATTTTATGATTTGTAAAGTAAGTTTCAAAGGTTTTTCCCTTTGACATCTAACTAAAAAAACACTTGATTTGCAACTTCTATCTATTGAAAATTTAGCTTTAAATTTATAAGAGGTTGAGAAGCACAACTTTCAAGATAATTGAGCATTTTTGTGATTGAGGAAGGGGTTTTCCTATAGGTCAATTGCAATCATATTGTTGTTCTTGAGAGATTTAAAGCGTGAAATTTGAATAAATTTGATACATGTTTTATCCTTTAAACAAAAATGCAAGGTTCTATACCATTATCAATGTTTGCCTCCAAGATTATAAGAAAATAATCAAAGAGACATATTTTCAAAGTGATATAATGAATGTTGATCAAATTTGCATCATCTTGAATGTGATATGATGGATAAATGAAGCCATCTCCATAAAAATTAAGCAATAGACTCGATATTGATTCAAAAATAAAACACCCTTGTTGTGTTGAACCACTAGAATAACATGCTAGGAATTGTAAATTTCTTATCAAAATATTCTAACGCATATAGATATAATGAGTTGTTGTGATCTACAAATGCAAAGATCTAAGATGAAGTCATCAACAAAGTCACCAAGTGGAAAATTCATGCTCTTGCGAGCTATTATTTTTTTGATTTTCTACCAAAATCATAAAATGTAGATTAATGATCAAAGACAAACTAAAGCCTTTAACCCATTCCCAATAGGCACATGCCAAATTTGTTGTTGTTCAAATTTGTGCTTGCATGGAAACATGCATTAACATGGGAAATCACAAAAATGGGACATTACTTATGAGATAACCTTTAAAATTTTAGAAGCTAACTATTTGTAGGACCTTAAATGAATTTGCTTCAAACTTTGCAAAAAAATATAAGAGGAAAACTAGAAATAAATCTTATCTAAATAGAAAAATGGAAAACAAGAATCCCCCATTTATACAAAACTTATTTGTTAAAAAATTATAATCATGAAATAAAATAAATGCAAATGCAAGAATGAAAGGCAAGAGTTGCACAATCATTCATTTGTGGGAGGTTAATCAATCTCAAATATGTGAACTAAGGTTTCATATACAAGGATTAGAGAATATAAACAAGTTCACTTGTAAAAAAAAATGGAGCACAAAGTGTTTAAACCATTTTATTTCATTTAATGATAATTTGAAAAGTAATGTAAAAGGTCCAATTGCATAGTTACAAAGTTGGTGTTTGCTAGCATAATTATAAAAATATATTTTACCTTGAAAGGCTTAAATACACAATTTAGTTGAGCTTTGATGGTGAAGATTTGTGTCCTTTGAATAAGATAATTACACATATATAGAATGAGAAAAATAAGTTTTTTTTAGAAGAATACAAAAATAGAAAAATAAATCATTCTCCACATCTAAAATTTCATATATAGTTAGCTAAAGTATTTTACTTTGATTTTGCTTTCATGATTTTTTTAATTTTTGAACACATGGAAATAGGGGTTCCACCTTTTGGGAGATGGAACACAAAGGTTAGGGTTTTAGGACCTTTCCACCTATTTCTTCAAGTTTCATTCAAGGAAACCTTAGAGATCTCAATCTAGGGATGGAATGAGGGAAAGAGATATGCAATAAGGTGTCCTAGGGTGTGATTAAAGACAATAAGAGGGTTCACCACCAAGCAAAGGCTTGGAAAGATAATAAATGCAATAATATGTAAACCTAACTATGCAACTAAAGATGTGAAATTGAAAAATCAAAATAATGAACTGAGAAAGGACAGGGGTGCACCTGGAAAACTGAAGAGGCTCAGAAACAAGGTCTGAAATCCTAAAAATTTGACTTTTAAAGCATACCGAGACTCATACGCTAGGATGGGCGATTTAGTCCCAATTTATGGTTTCTAGGCAGAAACCAGAATCTGGAACTGCTAAACCAAGATCTACATAAAATACTTGAAATTTGGTACATTGGGACTCATACGCCACAAGTGGTGATTTAGTCTCAGTATCAGGGTTGATCTGAAACTTTGATATCCTCTAATGTTCTTCTGTAGCTTCTCTCCTGTCAAATTTCTGAGTTTGAAACACTGAATTGTAACCTGTAGATGAATTTTCATGATCTTGCGATGTAGATGGCAACTTTGACAACTTGACAACTTTTCTCCAGTCTTGCTCTTCAATGGATCTTCAACCTAAATCTGCAAATCGCACTTCAAAAAGAGGAAAAGATGTTGTTTTGTTAGTAGATAGGGGTTTGCCTTGGTCAAACCCCATTTTGGTAATCAAACATTGAAATCAAATCAAATAGAATGAAGGAATGATGAATGAACAAATAAGCTATGTTGCAACTCACCAAACCCTTGGAGCAAAGACTACAATCTTGTATGTAATGGCTAGCATGAATGTAGATCTTGATTCTTGATTGTATGCTATGGATCTTGACTTGAATGCTTGCTTGAATTATAAAACCCTACATCACAAATGCTAGCTCAAAAACAAACATGATGCATGATGACTTTGACATGATGCTTGATTCTTGAATAATACTCCAAAATGCTTGATAACTAGTCCTTGAATGCTTTTGAATTTCTAGAATGCTTGAATGCTTAGTGTACTATAGAAAAATATTGTCGTTTACATTTTCACACTTAATTTGGGAATGATTAAAATTAAAATGAACCTAATATCATCTTGATCTAGTTTTGTAGTGTTTTTTACACATTCACATTAGGTTTAAGGCCCTTTTAAGCTAAATTGACCTAATTTTGCCTTAATTTAGTGTTGTAATGTGTATTTATTTTTTGGGCCCTTGCAAACTAAATGGATTTAATGGTGCCTTATTTAGGGTGTTGTAAAGTGTATCCTAACACTTTAAACTAATCTAGGGATTCATTAATAAATTGATCTTCTTTATGCCTTATTTTGCATCCACAAGCCTTAATTAATGCATCTTTCTGAGTATAATCCCAACATACATTAAGTAACCAATCAAAAATTAATGTTTTTGGATTGTATGGCCCAAATTTAGTGATTTGGGACTCAAACACCACCTTTGGCATATGATTCCCACCTAATTTTCAAGGCCTCGATCTAGATTTCACATCAATCTAAGCAGTTCTTGAAAAATGTGTCCCAGAGCCTAGCCTAATGGGACTCATATGCCACGTCTAGCATAGGAAATCCATGTGGCTTAAAATGAAATTAGATTCAAACTCTTGGTAGGATTTTATTCTCTTAGATTTAATGTTGTCTTGTAGTGTTGTAATTTCAAGGAATTTGACATAAACAAGTATAAATACAAGGTTATTTCACTCATTTTCACCTAAGACTTTCAAGAGAGCATTCCTAATAGCAATTTTATGATTACAAGAGTTTACAAGACTTCACAAGAGCACTTTTAAGGCATTCAAGGGCATAATTCTTCATCATTTGTTGTAGAAATTCAAGATCCATTATCATGTCAAGGTTATCAAGTATCAAGCTTGTTGTTGTGCTAGTGTTGTGATGTAGCATTGAGGATCCATTTTTAGGTATTGTTTCATATCCATATTTGAGATCGAGATCTACATTCCACATTGACACTTCATGAGAGATTGATGATTTACATCTCAAGACATCATTCAAGGCATCATTGTTCATGTTTCATATTTCATGTTTCATGTTCATACTTTATTGTTTTATTGCTAGGTTTAATTACCTAAACGGGGCTTAACCAAGGCAAACCCTTATTTCCTAACAATCAACAAGTTTTCTCTCTCTACATGTGTAATTGTAGATCTAGGTGTCTTGGGGCTTGAAGATCCTTTGAAAAAATGATTCATTCAATGTAAATAATGGGAATAAACTATATTAAGAAAAAATTCAAAGTTGACAAAATCTACTACAAAGAACCCAAGACATGTGAGATTTTTTTGAGAGGGAACTATAAGTGTACAAACAAATAATAGGTGCAAGTACTTAACAAATTGACACATTATGTTATAGGAAGGATCTTATACCTTTTTAGAATTTAATATACCTAGATAATCATAATGCCTGGGAAATGGTGCCCATGATAGAATGAATTTCATGCAAAATGGAAAATGGGAAAATAAAACATAACACATAAATTCCACACAAGAGTGAAAAAGATTGAGAATAAAAGTGATAAATATTATAAGCATTTACAGGGTGCTTAAGGGTTTTACCAAATAGTAGAAAGAGTATAGGCCCAAAATTACACATAGAAGTAACAAAGTAATGTACCTGTTATTAATTTTTTGCTTCCCACATAAATTAGTGAAGTTTTAGGGGCGGAATTACTTGCTGGGGTATAAAATTTTCATGTCAAGTTATCCAATGAACTTTTGTTTTCAAAATAAAAGAGTGTTTAGGACTATTTTGTCAAAATCATTTAAACAGTTTAGATTAAACTGTCGAACAGTCCTAACAGAACAAGGCCAAACAAATTTCATTCGAAGAACAACATTCAAGCTGAATTGTTCATTTATAATGATTATTAGTGTTGATTATCAAAAAGGAAATGCAAATAGAAGAACATGAATGCAAGATAATCATTCATTTTGATTACAAAACATGTGTTCTAAACAATTACAATTTCATTGTTTCAGATTATGTAATCGAAATAAACTCAGATTGCTAATCATAAGCCATTGCATATCATGAACAATTGCTTTATTAAGAAATATGTTTCTGTAGTCTCCCACAAGTTGTGGGAGTAGCCTAATTTGATTTCTTAATCAATTATTGAATACAAGAAAAAATGTATATCACACAACTAATAATAATGTAAGAACAGGGAGAGAAGGTGATTCGTCATTTCCTGGAATGACGAATCATTGTCGCAGTTGTGTTGATCTTGGTTCAACTCCATTATTAGGTTCAACCCAGCTCCAAGATTTACCTACAAAATTGTGAAGGGTGGTGTTAGAGCAATGAAAATCACATTCTACCTTATCCCTACATTACCAACAAAAATGAATTTACATCTTATCAGGCATTCACCAGATGATTAAGTCATCAAAAAGCAGATCATCAAAATAAATCATTGAATCCATTATTTTTTTTACTAACTGGTTTGTTTCATGTGCAGAAAACAGGAAATGTAATGTTGTTGATTATTGAATTTATAAATGAGTGGTGGAAAATGTGGCTCCCACAAGGGTTGAGCCCAACTCATTAAAAATGTTTTATGCAATATAAACATTATGAGGTCAATATAGAGTTTCACAAAAGTTCCAGAGGACAACCTCATATGAAAGAAATCATTACATTACTACATTATATGCAAGTCTTTTATGTATTTTTAAATACATAAGCTCTTTTATTGCAGATTTCTTTATGCCAAAAAGAGAGAAAATCATTTACTTTAGTAATCAATGCATGCAACGGTGATCTTCATGAAGATAAATAATAGTGCATTGACTGTCTTATAACATTAAGCTTTCTTGCATAACAATAATATGTTATGAACAATGATCTTGAAAATTCGATGAGAAGTCAATGCAAAAGGCAATTCATGATATGGTAATCTCAGGTCATGAAGACAACATGAATGATTTTAAGGAGCAGTAGAATCAAGTTGAGAAGCAGTCATGAAAGCATGACTTGATAACACATAATAGTGGTACGGGAACACAAATATAAGGACAATAGTAAGCATGCCACAATTTTAATGATCAGTGAATATGTGAAATGACAGAGTTTCAAAATAGAATTAAAGGCCAGTTCTTGCCCATGTATAGACAAATAATGTGTCTTGCAAGGACATATTCATCATTATGGTAGACTTGTTAAGAATATGATGCCTGGCGGTCTTTGGACAACAAAGTGGTTAAATACATGTAATAATGCCATGTAGAGAGAGTAATTACAACAAGATAGTTGAAGAGGTAATCACATAAATGTGCTAGTCAACAAGGAACCTGCTAGCAAAACCACAGGAGAAGGGACCCACCAATCACTCAGAGAGTTAATATCATGCTTCAAGTATGGAGGCATCATTCAAGAATTCAAATATGGAAAATGGTGAGAGAGAAAACCCAAAAAAGCTCATGTGGCAGCCTGTAGTTGATAAAAGTTTTGGTTGTTACAAGTGAAGGGTTTAATCAGAATATCAACCTAGGGTTTCAATAGTGGCCATAAAAATGAAAATAACAACAGATTTTCCAAGCTTGAAGCTCGACTAGGGTTTTGTCAATGGCGGCTACAGGAAGAGCCCAACACATAAGCAAAAGCCAGTGACGGATTTCACAGAAAAAGAAAACATCAGGAGAATGTCTAGAGGTCACGACTTGAAGGCATGTAAAAGCTTCAAAAGCTTTGAAAAGATGGAAAAAATTTCCAGATCTGCAAAGGAACTAGACTTACCTTCTCAAAGAGTTTTCATAATGGCGTCCACTACAAAGATTTCCAGAAAGCTTGCCCAAAAGAATGCTCATGGCGGCCAAGGTGAGAACCAAAAACAAAAAAAAACATTTTTTTCAGAGAAAAGCAAGAAATATCAAAAAATGCAGAGGGTCGCGCCCAAATAAAGCCTTCAAAAGCTTTTAAAAATGAAAGAAACTTCCTAGATTTGGCCAAAGACCAGACTTGCCAAGAAAATTCTCCAGAAAGCCTCCAAAATGGTGCAAATACAGAGATTTCAACTTCATAGGTCTCAAGTTTTAGTCAAATAGGGTTTCATGGCGGCGCCCAACACATCAGGAGGAAATAACAAGTGAAATGAAAATTATGAAATGAATGTTCAAATATTCATTTAAGGTTTTCTTAAAATCCCTAAAATTCACGATGGAATGAAAAGGCATTTTGCCTTGTGGTTTATCAAAAAAGACTTTATTCATTTTATCCTAGCCGTGGCATTTCATATGCTTTTATTTTGTTAAGTGTTTTTTTGAAAAGATTTTCTCTTAATGACTTAGTCTTTGGTCCTTTTATTTGATTTTATCAATAAAATTTATTTTTGCATTTCTTCTAACTTGTAAATCTTTGTTTGAAGTGATATTTATAAATCATTTTAAATAAAGAAATTTATTAAATGCAAAATAAATTTTTCATGTAAAATGTAAGTCAAGTCTTTATTTTTGCATTCTAACTTGTAAATCTTTATTTGAATGATAATTATAAATCATTTAAATTAAAAGATATTTGGATGCAAAATAAAGTACTCTTCTTATATTTTACAAAGACTTAGTCAAATAGGTGTTCAAATGAAGCTTTTAGAGCTGGAATTAAATCATGGAGGAAAATCAGGGATTTGGAACACTTTATCAGGGGTAAAACATCAGTTTTGAGTTTCTTTTGACTTGACTTGAGTCAAGGAGTGAATTAAGGTATATGACATCTTGTTACATTTAGTTTTGAGCTTGATTTGGAGGGGTTTTCATTTGCATACAACTCACAAGGTTGTTGAGACTTTCACAACTCTTGATCGAGTTAGTTTGCAGTTTCATGCCTTGTTTGGAGGAGAAGGAGGACAACACATCTTTTCTTGGAGCCAAAATTCAAATTCAAATTTTGGAGACTTTATCTATAAGTCCTTCTCTTCTTTCATTATTTTCACTAGTTTTGGGTTTGGAGATTGCTGAGGCAAATCATTCTTACTTTGTAACTCAATAGTCCTACAGATTTGTAATGGAGATATTCCTTATTTCTCAATAGAAAGCTTATTTCCTTCACCTCTTTTTTTTTCTTTGTTGTTTAGTATTTGTTGTGAGTTACAAGATTAAATATTGAATTCTTTCATTATTTTATCAATTCCTCCAATATTGAACGCATAAGATATCATGTCACAGTGCAGGTCTTAATTTGTGCTTTTATCCTCATGCATAAGAATTTGTGAAAACATCATTGTTTTCCTTCTTCCAAGCATAGGTCCAAGCTTTATGCCAGAATCATTTTTGCAAACATAAATCTTTGTGTTGTGAAATTATAAAGCTTTTTTTTGAGTTTTTTGTGAGTTTTATCAGTTTTCAAATCGTCTTATTAGTTGGTGAATCACCTTTTCTCCCAATTTTTATTTTATGCATAATCCTTCTCTCTTTTACACTGTTTCAAGAATCAGTTTTGCAAGAAAATCAAAAGGGAGCCAGCCCATAATCTGGAGGTCTACCCTAGTATAGGATACCCACAGCTTGAGAGTAGTCCCATGTTGCACGAGATTCTAGGAGATTTTTCAACTTTGCATCGAGTGTAAATCCCTGTGTCAACAATTTTTGGCACACCCGGTGGGATTGAGAATTGTTTTTCAGTCCTAATCCAGAATTATCACACTGTTGTTTGGTGTGTATAGCAAAGATTGCAGTCTTTAAGAGGCAATTTTTAGCATACCTGGTGACTTTGAGCTCTGTTTTAGTAGATTCAGTACCTTTTAGCCTATGAGAAGAGTATAGACCAGGAGTAACTCATCTGCATTTGAATACTTACAATTATCCCCACCTAGAAGAAGGGGAAGAGAAGTCCAAAAGATTCAAAAATAGTTGTTTATTCAAGAAGAGCCAATTCTAATCCTCCTGCTGAGAACAACCATACCACTGCCCAAGTTTTTCCTGCTGTAACAATTCCAATGGCTCGACCACCACCACCCAGAAATCATCCCTTTGTCTCATTTGACCAAGGAAGCCCCTTGAACCTAGCTCAGCACAATGACATTCCAGCTACAGCCCTGAAGAGCTTGCCATTTTTTTACTGGAGAAGACTAAACAATAGCCATTCAAAATATTAGAGATGTGGCTTCGTTGTGTGGGGTACATCACATAACTCAGCAAGATGTTGCAGTAAGGCTCTTGGTAGCTTCTTTCAAGGGTAAAGTCCTCCAATGGTTTAGAGGCCTTGCTATGAATTCAATTACTACATGGGACGAGCTAGGTGAGTGACTCAATAAGCAGTTCGAGTACAAATCAAACCATCTCTCGTTAGTGGAGCAATTGACTACTATTAAAAGAGCTCTACATGAGCATTTGATGGACTTCAACTATCGCTTTAAAAAGACTTGGAATCGAATTCCAACCATGGTAAAGCCTTCTAACGACCATGCTTACCTATATTATTTAAGGTCTTTAAATAGTGATATTTTACTCATGATTCAATCTTTAGGAGGTGATACATTACCAACAACATTTGATGTTGTTGTTAGAACTGAAAATAGTTTAATCTAGGTAGGTAAGATAGCCCCTAGGCCTCTTATGCCTTATTTTATTGATTTACAGCCAACTACCTCTGCTTTATCACCTACTGTAGCTATTGTTCCTACTTTTCCATCTTTTAATACACAAGTAGCAACTCAGGAGCATGTTGTTCCTAGCCAGTTTCAGGAGCTCGTTAGCATAAAAGAGCATAATGACAACATTCAAAAGACCCTACAGACCTTTGGTAACGAGCTTGTAAACATCAAAAAGCAACAAAACCAGCCACCTTACCAAGCTCCTTACCAAGCCCCATTTCAGTCCAATCCTCAGTTTTAGAGGAGAAACTTCAATCAAAGGTCCTTCTAGCCTTACAATCCCAGTGCCCCAAGGAAGTCGTTCTGGTACAAAATAACTTGGCAGTTGATTATGAATGTTGTTTTCCATGTAATCAACCACACAATCAGTCCACCTATTCCAATGGTATTCTGAATCAAGCACTGATGGTGCAAAGCAGTGCTGTTGTTTCACAAAATTCAACTTAGGAGGCTTCAGAACAACAACCTGCTCATACAGATCAAGGTAAACCCGATGTTTCTTTTTTGAACTGGAAAGGTGAGGAGTTTTGTGGGCTTAATGACCCATAAGATCAATCAAGTGATCTTGTATCATCTAATACAAGATCAAAGAAAAGGGTTGTTGACTTGGGGCAACAGACTGATGGTGATAGAAATCAACCATCCTCGAGTTCACAAAGTCAAGTCAGGCCCTCTGCTACAAAGAATGTGCAAGTTCTGCCAAGGGTACAACCTTTGGCTGACAAAGATCAGCCTAGAGTACCGGTGCAACCAACACAAATACAAAGAGATGTATTTCCCAAAGGACAACAGAACGTTAGTACTGGTAATTTCAACATTTTTGAACATATGAAGAAGACTAATGTTAGTGTTTCAATGTGGGACTCTTTGGCTCTTCCTGGGCAAAAAGATCTCTTACATGAGGCTCTATCAAAGTTTTCTTTATCTGAGGAAGTTTTAAATCAGCAACCTGCTAAGGTTGTTCTTACAAATGACTCTCCTAAAAAGAAAGAACAACAAGCTGTTAAAGCCAAGCCACATGCTTTTTATGTGTCTTTGATTATAGGAGATCATCTAGTTCACAATTGTATGATTGACTTAGGGGCTAGTAGTTTAGTAATTCCCAAACAGATTGTCAATAAGTTGGGGATTGAGTATGAGCTACTTCAAAAGGGGGTAGTGAAATTGGATGGTACTGTTATTAATACAGTAGGGGTCATTAAGGGTCTGAGCTTAACTTTAAATGCCTGTCCAAACTTTTCAATACCATAGGATATTTACGTCATAGAGTTGCCTCCATACTTTGCAATATGTTTATCTCGTGACTTCAGAGCCAAGATAGGTGGTTACCTATCCTCTGATTGGTCTCATATGTTGTTCAGAACTAGGTATGGTACCAGGGTGACTGTAAAATTAGAGCCCATAGCCAGAGATCATATTGAACCTTACCATCCTCCTCCTATTAATGCTAATTTATTTACAAGTGAACAAGAGGAGCAACCTACTGTTCAATAGGGTGAAATTCAAAGAAAAGGAATATTAGGTATTCTCCCTAAAGAGTGGGAATCTCAAGCTCATGAGATTGGTATAGGTGAGCAACTAGAAGAGGTTTACTTTGGTGTTTATATGATGTGTGAGACCGACTCTTTTATGCCTAATATTGAGAAAGACAAGGAAAATCATGCTAAACATCAAGAAAATGAAGTGTGGGAGTTGTATTTTGATGGCTCAAGGAGTAAGGTTGGTACTGGTGGTGGGTTTATGCTTGTCTCTCCAAAAGGTGAGAGGTACTACTTAGCTTTCAGATTTTGTTTCAGCTGCACTAACAATGTTGTTGAATATGAAGCTCTAATCCAAGGCTTGGAATGGGCAAGACAAAGGGGTATTAGTTGCCTAAAAGTTTATGGGGATAGTGAGTTGGTTGTTAATCAGGTGAGAAAGCTTAATGTTGTAAAGAATGATGCACTTAGGTCTTATAGGAATAGAGTATGGGACCTCTTGGAGGGATTTGATGCATTTAATCTAATTTCCATACCTAGAACTCAAACTAGACATGTTGATAGACTAGCTGTTGTAGGAGCTGAATATGATATTCCAAAAGAGATTAGTAATGGTAAAGCTAATCAACATATTAAGATTATTGTTAGGCCTATTATGCCTGATAATAACATACACTGGCAAGTTTTTGAAAGTGACCAGCAAATTATGAGCTTCTTAAGAGAAGAAGTTGAGTTCTCACATGTTAACCAAGAAAAGCTACAACACCAGTACAGTGACTAGAGAATTCATCTAAAAAATAACAAGATGCCAAAGGGCTTGGTCTCTCTAGAGTTTGTTTTAAATACTGATGATGAAGCTAGAAAACCCAAAGGCAATTCGAAGAGCCGGATGTAGAAGAAAAATTATGTGGTGCACTTGGATATGTGTACATAGATGAAGGATGTACGGGCGTGTTGGTAGATGGCATCTCCTGGGCGGGAGCAGATACTTCAGGAAATATAGGCATGCTAGGACGAGGCATAAACTTCCCTGCATTGATTAGATTGTTCTCCGCCTTGACTGCTACACTGTATGCGTCTAGTAGTGTGGTTCCGCCGAGAGACTGGATCATCATTGATGGATTTCAAGTAGAACATGAATGCCAATTCAGCCGGTGCCAAGTCGTATGAAACCAGGCGTTGAAGTCAGTCATGGCTTCAGATGGGACTCGCTTTATTATTGTCAACTGATGATATAGTGAAGACTTGTCTCCATCGTTCAAGAATATTTCATAGAAAGGATCTCCAAGCTAGTCCCAGGTATCGATAGTGTTAGCTGACAAAGTGTGATACTAGTCTAATTCTTTTCCTATGAAGGAGGCCATGAGCAACCTTAGTGTGATGCTTTGATCTGTAACTCTGTGCACTAAACACAAATCCGCTACATCTTGTAGATGTTCAGATGGTGTTCTTGAGCCATCTCCAGTAAATTTAGGTATAACTTTTAGAGCAGAGACCAGGATAGGGGCCCAAATGACGGGTGCAACTAGGGCTACAAGGGGACTTCCAGCATCCCAAGCCACATAATTTCTTATTGCGATTTGCAACATGGCTGATGGAGGGATCAAAAAGTTTATTGGACGAATTTGGGTTCGTACTATTACTAGCGGAGGCACTAACAAACCTAGATTATTCGTTGTTTGAGACCTAGTAACGGGCCGATGGCTCATACACCCTCTTTAGATTTAGGTACATTTAAGTTTTCCCACTAGGCATGCCAAAAAAATAGAAATTGTTGATGCCAAAAGTTGACAAGGTAACAATCTTTATGGGAAACTTAGTTAAAAGGGGGACCTATTGCGCTAAACTGAGTGACTTTTGAATTTTTAAAGAAGTCGGCTTCTATTATAATTTGGGGGTGAAAAGGGATATAAAGAAATGAATATAAAATAAATCTAATCTAAGGTGATGCACCAAAAAGTAGATATGGGCACGATAAACCTATCTTTAAGATATGATTTAAGGGTCGTTCAACAATCTGCTATGTGTCAGAAGAACACAGATAAAAAATGGAAATTTGAACACTTTATTCAATGACATAAAATAACTTCCACATATCCACTGAAAAGAAGAGTCAAAGACATGATCTTAATCAACTAGATTATATTAAAATTATAGAAGTCTACGAACAAATTTCTCAATACAATAAAGGCATGTAGTATACAACTTTATCAAATAGTCAAGAAGCAAAAAGGCCGAACAATGGCACAATCTGTGAAACTCATACAATAAGGTAAAAACAGTACAAGAGGCTTGGTCTTTTCACAAATTTCTCTGCAAATTTTGAACCCTTACTTCAAGATAAGAAGCAATATTTATATCTAAAAACTCACCACCTAGCGAGCTAGTAACAAAAAAAAATTCCCCGATCATGAGCAATGATGCATACAACAATGATTTTCCCCGACTATCACAATGGAAAAAGATTCGAGCCATGAACATGGTCGCCCTTGAGCCAAATGCATCCCCAACGAATGATGGTAGTGGTCTCAGCAGAATAGAGTGCTAACATGCGTCACTCACTCCCAATGGCAGTTGGAAGACGTGGCAGCAATGGTGAGATTGTTGCTCACTTCATAGAGACATAGTGAACCCCCTAGGAGATCCACGTGGCAATAGGTTGGGGCCGCTAGTTCATTCCTTCGCTCTTGTGGTGAAAAGTTGCGCGATGAAGACATGTGGAGGTCTTCCTTACAAACGGTACCACTGGTGGCGGCCGCCAAAGAATGTATACAAATGATGCAACGTGTCATGCAGTCGGGGCCCAATAGGGGAGCAAAAATAAGGAGTCTTTGAAGTGTGTGAATTGCTGACACGTGGAGGCGTGGTGGGAGCCGTTGGAAAAGCGAAGGGAGAAACTCAACAAAGAGTGCCCGACATACAAGGGGCAGCATTGGGATGAAGCCTTTGCGAAAGGAGCCCGATGATGTTTTCAATAGATGAGGAACAGGCCGGTGCTTAGCAAAGCAACAAAAAATAATCTGAAGGGAGCTTGGGAAATTTATCTTCACAAATGGATGATGGTAAAAGAAGCTTTTCTTTACTTAATTTAGTTTATTGACATGATAAAAAGGGACCAAGATCTAATTTTATTACATATTGTCTATTATTATGGGGTAAACCCACAAAATTGGTTTACAATTCCAATGAGGAAGGAAAATTATAAAAAATGCCCCCATGGAAAAAAAATTGGTTTTTGGGGGTTTGAACGAACATTTGGTTCGAGCGAACCCAAGTGAACCCCCCTTTGAGCGAACATGTTAAATGTTGGATCCCACCATAGTTCTCATTTCCCGAGAAAAAAATAAAGGAAAAATTTTGTGGAAAGGGGGTTCGCTTGAACCTTGGTTCGAGCGAACCCAAGTTCAAGAGAACCTCCAAGGGGGTTCGCTTGAACCCTCCTTTTCCCCCCTTCTCCCCTTCTAGCACCAAAAATCTCCAAAAATTCTTCCTTCGAAGCTCGAGTTGAGGATGAAAATGGGGGAGACTTCACAGACCCAACTGAATGATGGTAGTCCTCAAAACGAGCTATCCAACGAATATAATTTTAATATGTTTTGGTTTTATTATGTATTTGTTTTTTTAGTTTGATTAAACAAAGGTTTTTCATTGAAAATCAAACTCTTTGTTCTGCACATGTGGAAAAATAGCAGATTATCAATTTGTTTTTGAAAAATATCAGTGCATTAGATATTCAAATCCTTGATCCAACAAAAAAAATAAAAATTTCGATACACAAAAAAGTTATGTTGTTTACGGTCCGCCTATGTCTGAATTGTAATTGGTTTGACTTTGAAACTTGATTAAGGAAAAAATATTCAATAAAACACTATGAAAACAAATGAAAGTTCTAGATATCATAGTTACAAATCTAAATTCGAAAAAAATAGAATTTTATATTTCATGATTTTTTTTTTTATGTTGTATATGGTGAGCATCACTCCTTAAAAATGGTGTTTACTAAAAAAAACTAGTTTTTGAATGAGATAGAAAAAAAAATGCAATTTGATTCCAAACATTTTGAAAAAAATATATTTAGAATCTACAGATAAAATGTCACAAATCACTAGTTTGCATCATCTTCAAATTCCTCATGGTTTAGCCGCTATAGGTGCCCGAAAGTGAAGATTTAATTAGAAAAAAATAGTTCAGTGTCCAGTTTGACCAAAAATTATAAACCAGTATTGTGGGATCACCCTATGTATGAATTTAATATATTGATGTAGGGTAGATGAGGATATCATGTATCCATAGCCTACCTAAGAGAATATCACGAGAAAGTTCCATTTCCATTACATGCAATAATACAAGTAATATAATGGTGCCTAACTCAACATGCTAGATAATGTTGCCTAGAGTTTGATAGCCTACATCATCAAAACATTTAATAGAAAAGTTTTTTAGAGTGATGCAAGAGGAATCAACATTGATAGAGTTCAATTCTTACCTACAAATGCTACGACCAAAACTATTGTCAATGATAGTCCACTTAATTCCATTAGAACTAATACCTATGATAACAAAAAGAGGTTTTTTTTTTTTTTTGTTGAATTTCAATACGAGGGAGTTCATATTGATTATTCAAGACTTTAATTTGGACTTTTTAAAAACTCCACAAGTAAACACATATATAGAAATAAAATAAAGATAGTGTGCCCCTATTTAAAGTGTGTATTGGAATTGATAAAGCAATAATAAAAATTGATCATGAATATCAAAGCAAGGAGGTGAGAGATCACATATGTACTTCTGAATTGAATAAGAGAATGATATAGAAATATACAACTAATAATGTAAACAAAATCAATAAATATTGAGTGATATTACCATATGGAGATATGGAAAAATCAAAGGATCATAAAAGATGCCCACAAGCCTTTGGTGGCTTCACCTTTCGAAGAGCATAAATAAACCAAGATTCTCAAAGTGTAACGATGGAGGATAGTAACTAGTAAAAACGAAAAGAAGAGACATAGATAATTGTCATGTCCCTTAGAATTCAATTTTTGAAATGTATAAGATAATAGAGAAAGAGTGGGAAGCGCAACAATCAAATTTGAATGCATGAAGCATTTTTTGAAGTCGCGTGCATTACCACTATCAAGAGTAGAGTAGGTTCTTGGGTGGCAATAATGTTTTTTATTTTTTTTAGTTTCATGGGATGCTAATACATTGTGTTGGTAGTTTAGAAAAAATCAACCAAAATTAAGTGTGTGAATCTAGGTCAACAAGTAGAATATAATTTATGATATAAAAGTATGCTACTTTGGTGAGATAAATTCAACTAAGGCGAGGGTTAAGTGATCCATGAAATATGTTGGGGGGATTGGATGATAAAGTGTGTTCATAATGTACAATAAATTATGAGGGTACACTTTCGACATTACATGACAAATAAGATTTAATCCAAAAGCTGCTATCAATATCTACATCTAACTAAAAATCATTTTCCATTAGCATAATTTGAATATAAGGATGCATATAACTAATTATAATGTTGAAATCAATAATATAATCATAATCACATGAAATAGTAAAAACAATGAAATTGAAACACTATATAGTTTATATATATAGAATCCCAACATATGCATCCAAATGTGAAGTTGAAACAACTTGATGACTATACAAAAGATTATCAAAAAGTATGATATCTAAACTCAAAACTCAAAACCAAACAATAAAATGAGGCTATAAAGCTTGGTCCTTACAATCTCCCCATAATTTTTTTAATCTAATAATGATAAAAAAAAACTATCAAACGAATACAAAGGATTGTTATATTAGTAAGCATGAAACCAAATAGGCCAATGGTAGTGATTTGTAGGTCCTCTATCTATTTTTTATGTCCAAAAATTAACATGGAGTTTAGAAATTCCAACTTTTATGTTAATCCCTTCACTTGAAATTAATTGAATTTGTTTTTTTGCTCTCATTGAAATTACCATAGACAAAAGCAACTTGTATACTCTAAGCCATTGGTATTAAAATTACTAATTTACTCATTCAAACAATACTATTATAAAACTAATCTTGCTAATTTATTCTAAAAGAGAATTTTTAAAAATTCAAATATCTTAGACAAAGATTAATTAATAACAAACTACTAAGCCAAAGATTAATTAATAGCAAACTACTAAGCCAAAGATGGAATATTCTATAGTGTAAAATATTATTCCAAATTAATACCATACTTGATTAATCTTACAAAATTCATTAAATTAAAATAATTTTGCATATAGTCTACATCTTACATATAAACTACTTGAAAAAAATGTTTGCAAATAAAAATCTCTACAAGATTGATTAATACCAAACTACTAAATCAAAGATGGAAAATCCTAGAATATAGAATATTATTCAAATTAATACTATCATTGTTATAATGCTTGATTAATCTTATAAGAAAATTCATTTGAAAAAAATGAAATTTTGTAAATGATACACTTGGAAAAATGTTCGCAAATAAGAATGGTAGTTATCAAGGTAGTTTACTCATATAAGATACTAAAGTTTAAGAAATACATTTTTCTTTAATCTTGTGTTTACCTGTTGCTTAAATATATACTCCTATATCATTTTCTATCAAGAAAGGTGTGTACATCTTATATAATGACATTCTAATATTGTTGCAAGTTGTGGTCTACCAAAGGTAGGACATCACACTAGATGTTTCATTCATTTCTCCTTAGTAATGTTGTCACATTAGAATTACAAATGTCTATGGGGTCACCTAAGGACAAGCAAAGAGCACAAGTGTATCAAAGGTGGAAGGTCATCTTGGGTGATTGCGTTGAATAGGAGAAAGAGAGGCCACATGATGAGCCTTGTGGAATATATAGAAACCTTTAACAAATGTGACGAGTCGCATGGGAATCGCCTTGAAAGTAATGATTCAATAAAATTGAAGTATTACTTGGTTGCCTACCTTGTAAGTTGACACAAGTACATGTAAAACCATAATAAGTTTCTTGTTCTTCCCTTGCCTTTAAATAAAAGGCTTGGACTAATTGTTTGTATGATGATTTTGGTGACAAGAAATATTGCTAGATTTCCTAAAAATTTAGGCTATTAGAAGATCTTGGAAAGACATCAAAATGTGTGTATATTTACATGGTGTTATAGCCAATTTTCATACACCATTGGATTGTTCACAAGGAAGCAACTCATAGATGCATTTTTATATGCTAGTTGATCATGGACGAAAACCCAATCACTATGCTCCTCTTCGAAATTATAAAAAATATTATATTTTTACACTTTGATTTACCAATACTCATTGTGCTTGAGATGCTCAATTATGTATTAGTGATAGTAAAAAGACCTATCCCACACTAACTAGACTCCAATATTTTTTAATACCTAGGATTCAAACTTGACTTTTTAAACAAGTTACTATCAAGGCAGGCTTCTAGTGTACTTGATCAAGTTACGATGCAATGTCTCAAAAAAACTCCAACAAAAGCAAATTCTCAAGTTGCAAACTTGATAGGGGTGAAGGGCCTAGCTCGATTGGCTAAAGCATCCTGTTGCAGGCAAAAGGTCACGAGGTCTAGCCTCCCATCCATCCTCATGGTATTGGAGGGCATGTCGCGCTAACATCACCGATCACGTGAAAAAAGCTTACCAAACACTGTAGTTTATAGAGGGGACTACCCGATTCCTACAATCTCAAAACAAACAAAAAAGAGTTGAAAACTTGATAAATTATATTGCATTCTAAAATCAAAATAATATAAAAAAAACAGTGACACACAAACCATACAAACGCCTAAAACATGAGAGTTTTCAAATAGCTAAATGCACCACTCTTAAAAAAAATACTGAGGTGTGTTGTTTCAACTTGACTAAAACCAATATTCAAAAACAGTTGAACACATTCTGTCCTGTTTCGGATTGGAATCAACTATACGAGACATCTAGAAATCGTGAAAACACCAAAACCTTAAATTATTTCTTCATATCAAACAGTAAGATATCATTACGTGATCATTACTGTCATTGAACTGGATAAATGATATCTTGTTTGAATTCAACCATTTATGATCTAAGATAAAAAAAGGCTTGTCCTCTCACGAAGGAATGGAAAATGCTACAGAAGACAAGTCATTATATTAAATTAGTATGATCTCTTCATAGTGGCATCGACACCAATTTGGCCAACATAGATTGAGAATAATCAATCTATTTGTTGCATTAAGCGTGCTTTTGAGAAATAAAAAATAGTTTTCGTACTGTTTAACCCATATGAATGGCAGGAAAAGCTCTTGCAAAATCATTGAACCTCGAATCCCTTTTGCTAAAATCGACAGGAAATCCTTTTTACAGTTGGGTTGGCACAATTCCAAAGGAAACCCCCACCCCATTGCCAATAAGCCTTCAGAAGTCTTTGACATGTTTATAACAGCCCCAACCCCAAAGACTTACCCAAATCCTCAAGCTACATTAGCAAGGTTTCTAGGTTAACAAAAATATCGCGTATAGATTGTACAAGAAGGTTTGCATGCATTGTGTCAAAGCAAAAGAAAATACTTACCTTGTATGCTATGGGCCAATTACCACATAAAGTTCATAGTACTCAATTTTTACCGTGCAATATTTACAGATTTTCTTTCTAATTTGCTTAAAAAATTGCTTTATTTCACATTAGGAAAAGATTTACAAACTGGTTCTCTGTTTTAAGAAAATCTTTTAATTGTTGGAACTCCTGTGACATGTTCTTTTACTTGTTGTTTAAATATATCAGCTATCAAATTTTTTGATGGATACCAGATATCAAGCTTTATTTCACATTAGGAAAAGATTTACAAACTGGTCCTCTGTTTTAAGAAAATCTTTTAGTTGTTGGAGCTCCTGTGACGTGTTGTTTTACTTGTTACTTAAATATCTCAGCTATCAAACTTTTTTATGGATACCAGATATCATGCTAATATTGCTAAGCATATATTGCCTGCAAAATAAAAAATAAAGAGAATTATTGGGAAATTTGGATACTGAACATTTATATTACAGAATTAAAAGTCAAAAGAATTAAAATTTGGGTAGCTTGTCTTCCTGAAACCACCTATTGACTTGGAAAGCTTTGGCCATGTTTCTGTAATAGTTTTAGCAAAAAAAATTGCTTTCTAAAACTGTAATGTAACTGACATCTGCTAAGCTTTTATAATACTATTTCAAATGCCCATATTCATGTAGCCCTTAGAATAATTTGTCACTTGAAATAAATTTTTCCGCTTACAAATTCCATGTCAAAAAAATGTAATCTAAAAATGCACATCTTTCACTCTGCTTGAAATTTCAACTTCTCATTTGCTACTCTCTTACATAGTACAGGATGTCTGCCTGGAAGAAACATTTAGAAACCAGAACATAGCATACTTTAAGAATCTTTGCTTTAGTATTTGCTTATCGTTTAATAATTCCAAATGATTAATCTAACTAAAGTTTACTACAATTCTTTGCACAACACACTCCATTATTTTTTAATATTTAATGGAAATGAGCACCAATTAATATACCAATGTGAAATTCGGTGGCATTCCAGGACTATGGAAATCAGCATACTTGTCCTGAATACTCCACAATCATTGCTGTGGAAGGTAAAATGTCAGCATAATCCATCCTTCCAGTTGTCCAATTGACATTAACTGCTAATATAGAGGTGTCCTAACATGCCATTGGCAGGGTTGAGTTGAATGCTCGAATGCAGTGATGTTCTATTTTTCTTAATTGAATTAAAAGCATGTGCTATATCTCTAATATAATTTATCTTCAACCATCTTCAGAACTAACAAATCGTGGAGCTGGCAATCACATGAATCTTAATTACGTTGGATGTAGAGTGTTGAATACTATTGAATGATGTGGACACGAAGGAGAAGGAATCACTACTCTCCCATCATAAAAAGATGGTTGACAATTGCATTTGTTTTGTTAAACCCATCCTCTAGAACAAACTATTAGTCATCAACAACTTTCACGTATGCAGTAACAGCCACTTAGAAAACCAAGTTTATCTCCAAAGATCGTTGCGAGAGAAATTGTGGTTAGGTATATGAACCATTTCCATCATTTCAAACATGGATAATGTTCTTGTGGAAACTATTGGTTATGCTAAGAAAAACAAGCTATAAACAGAAACTTGCATAATAAAAAGTTATATGGTGTCCGAATTGCAGTGGGCAAGAAAGGATCAAGTTTTATTTTCAGCTTTGGCAACGTGTTATGTGAGCTTAGAGATTTAGGCCATTCTTTTGACTTGATGAAATGATATTGTATGGTGTGCCTGGGCTCCTAAATATGACAATAGGGTATTTGTTAAAACCTTTGTTTAACTGCATTAAGCTTAAAACGCTTAAAAGTTCACACACAGTGATCAATGAGATCAATTGCATAACACAACGGACAGCCATTCCTCATGACACGGAGCACAGAAAGCAAAGAGAAAAAAGCACCACTCCCCAATAATAGGAGTGCTGGAAGCTACACCAAGTTTGAAGGCCATAACTTCATCGAGTTGTACATATTCTTGATGTACTGAAAGCTCGCCTGATTCAGGTTGCCTTCTTTAAGACCCACACCCATGGAGGACAGTAGTTCGCCATCAGAATTAATGTCTTGCAGTTTCTTTGTGAGATTCTTCAGATTTTGTTCCAGTTTAGCAATCTAGGCTTGGATGATTTTCAATTGTTCTGTTGAAAAAAGGCAGCACATATATTGCTAGAAATAGAAATCTAATTCATAATGCGTTATGAAACATTGTATTCCTGTACCCAAATTATCATAAGGAAACTAACTCCCTACTAATTATTAACTTAAATCACTGAACTGACTTTATTAAGATGTAAAGCCTAATTTTTCCTACAGCTTCCCAAATTCCTTGTTGACTCTAACCGAGTCCTGCAACGATCTGGGAAACCACTGAACAAGTATGTTACAACAAAGCCTTTGCATGGCAATTGCTAGAGGAAATATGCTGTTAGGGTAAAAATAAATACACCTAAAATTTCCATAAATGACTAATAAATTAATAATCAGTTATTTAAATGATTTAGAAAAGGATTGCTGGTAGTATTAAGACAAGCGAGGCATCCTGCTAAGACAGTCTTTGAGAGAAAATAGCAGGTAGATAATTCTACACATCTCTTCAAACATTTTTAGCAGTCTTACATTCCCAAAGATATGCTTTATAGATTCCTTCTTGCTGCAATTTTGACAGGAGCTGGGGTTAATGTGTTGAGTCAGAGTCTCTCACCCACAGGGAGCTTATAACGGAGGAGTTTCCAAGGATACAACGCTACATATCATATATCAATAATTCTGTACAAATTTGTTGTGAAAGCTGATTGATCATCTTATCCCTTGATTGGGAGTCCTAAAGTACAATTTATATTGGTTTAATAATTTGGTTATCTATTTTATAGAATTTAGTTGCCTAAGTTAAAAAAACAGGATGTTACCTTAAAAAGCTGCCCTCCACGGTATGGTCAACACACCATTGCTAAGAATGGTCTGTAATAACACATTTGAATTCATTCTTCTAATTTATCTTGGTTTGCATCTAGTCTTCAATGCAAAATCCTTGGGCCATTACTAACTTATCTTGATTTGCATCTAGTCTTCAATGCAAAATCCTTGGGCCATTACTAATAAATGACGATCAAGATATTGAAACCAAGGTCAAGCGCACAATGAACCCAAAACAAATTATCTATGCAAGTCAAGTTCCTTCCTAAGGAAATGGTAAAGCTGAACTTATTGCAAGAACACTATCCACATCTTCTCTCTCAACATTTAGCAATGGAGAACATCACTTCTCAAGGAGAGAACCTTTACAAGAGCACTATGCAATACAATGGCGGCTCTTTCTGCCACATGTTGGCTTCAAGATAATCCCAAGCACAGGCAGTCATACCACAAAGACATAAATCTCAAAGTTCTAAAGGACATGTCTCCAACATTGTTAGTGCTATTTAACGTTATTATTTTCTTAGTACATGTAAAAGACAATAAAACAAAGAATCTAAACTAAAAACAAATTGTTAGTGTTTATTGTAACTTCCATGACATCCTCTCATCTCTATCTCTTTGCATATTAATATAGTTATTCATCAAAAGGCGTGATAGAAGAACTCATAGTATAACCTTCTAATTCAGATTGCTTTACAAAACTTTGTATAGTACAATCGTGCAGTTACAGTTCTAACATGTATTATGTTGTCCCTTTACTCTCTTTGTATCAGATCGGATAAAACTCTTGATGGACCACATAAAGCTACCAAAAGATGAATGGAGAAATCTTGAGAATCTCAAGAGCCATATTATGAAGAAACACGTCTCAGTATTTCACAAGCTATTGTTAACAAAAGGGTTCAATAATTTATCACCTGTCACAATTGGACATACAGGACAAAGAAATTAAGCAATTGAGATTCAATATTACGTTATGAAATAAATTGCTAAGACGAGAAAGTGCAGAAACCTTGCAACCTTGCATTGCCTACAGTCCAGATAGCCCAAATCCAAGAAAGCAAGTAGATCAAACTTTGCAAGAAAAGTCATTACCTTATGAAATTGATTCGTGGGTATGCAACTTTTCCAGTACATTATTTTCCAGATTTTTGGTGGGTAATTGAAAATGACGGTAAATTAAAAATGATACGAAATTATATATATTCTCGCTGCTTCTGCCTGTACCTCTTCCTCTTCTCTTCCTTTACATCCTTTTCCATTCCCCTTCGTTTTTTTCTCCCTCTTCCTCCAACTCTTGAACCCATTAGAATTTGTTGTTTCTAAGCGAAACCCAGAATGCAAAGTTGCAGTGTCCGCACGGTTATCTCGGTTAAGTTGTGGAGTAAAGAGGCTGGAAATTGGAATGATTATCGAGACATTAATGACTTTTACTGCCGCCACTGCCGTTACAAAGCACCTATAAGGTGCTATAAGAGAAGGTGAGGCGCCAGTTGATATTACAATATTGTGTTGATTTGACAGTACCTATTTAAGTTAGAGTAATTTGAAACCGCGTTTGAAGAAAAATATTTCCTAGTTTCAATTAGACTCGCGTACAACCTTGTAAGATTATCGAGCTGCGCATAAATTTGGTATACGAAACACCTTAGTTTTCATTAATGGTTAAAAATTATATTTTTTTTGGTTTTTATGTCATTTAAAAGCTTAAAGTTATTGTTTCAATTTTTAAGTAGTTAGGATAATTGTTTCATGAGTCATTAGGTGCATAGAGGTTCAAAAGTGATCATTCCACCAAAAAAATTGTACAATTGTTCTAATAGATTTTTCTCTAATAAATATTTTAAACAATATATGTGCATAAATATCTCAATAATTGTCAATTATGCTTGTCCAAAATATTTGTAAATTTCCTTTCATTAACTATTCAAGTCTAACTACACATGCACAAGCGAACTACTAGTTCTATATGTGGGATATTTTAGTAGGCTTTTAAAAAATTGTACATTTCCTTTCATTAACTATTCAAGTCTGAAATACATGGAATGTGAGCTAAGGAAGACTCAAGCGTGTAGTGGTAAACAGTAAAACCCTTCCTTTTTTCTTGTTGACGCCTATTCAACAAACAATCTCCCAACCATTTATGTTGGAAAATGGTCAGGATTCTGCTGCTCAGTTAGTCGACACTAGAGCCCACACAACACTAAAGGTTAAGGTAAGGAATATGAAGAAAAAAGCTCGGGAATGTGGTGGTTCGGAAGTAGAAAAAACCTCTAATTGAAGCACATTAGAGTCAACAAGCCAAATCATGCCTGACATATAAAATGTGGAAAAATGTGTTATCTGGTGGCCCTCACGAGTCCTCTTAGCCGATGTAGTTCTCAACAATTAACAACTTGAAAATCCTTGATACCCCTAATGCTACTTTTTTTACCACACCAGATCAGTCAAGACAAACTCTACCATGCAAGAAGGTAAAGTGATCTTGTTTACCTTACCTGATGAAACTATTAATGTTATTTCAGAATGTAAGGCAAAAACAATTATTCTCTTCTTCTCAAGGGGGATCCCGTCAGAACAGGACTTCTTCAAATGGGCTCGAAATAACTAGGAACTAAAGGGGTGGTTGATTGAATCCTTAGGGGTCTTGGCAGGGGGTAAGTAGCTTGCACCTTTTCTGATCCTAGGCATGCTCGATTGGTCCTGCAATACGAGTCTTGGATCATCTCTGGCCAAACCTGTTATATGCAAGCTTGGGACTTAGATTTCCATCCCGAAGGCATAACCAAATCGAAATACCCCATGTGGGTTGAATTTCCCTTCCTTAACCTTGATTTTCGTCCTTTTCTGCAAGACATTGCAACACAGCTAGGCAAGGTCTTGTGGTGCAAACAACACTCAGAAAAATGGGCAAGCTTATGTTCTCACCCTAGAGCATGTATTGAAATGGATCTAGCTAAACCTCTACCCATCTCAATCAACCTCCTTGGGCATGGCTTTAAAGTTGAACGGTGCTTGGTTTACCTTAATAAACCAAACGCTTGTTTTTATTGTCACAAGGAGGGTCACTTGATTTGTGACTATCCCTTCTGCAAACCCAAAGTTGCTCCACCTCATCCATATGTTGACCATGTTGTCGCTTCTCCTTCTAATGTGGGACTATAAATTTCTGACAAGACCCCCCACCACCTACAATCCCCCTCTTCTTAAGGTCTTCACAAAACCTTTCTCACACCTAACCCCCCTTCTTCACCCCCTTCACCCACCTCTCCCAACCACACACCCTTTGCTTCCAAAAGATCATCCTTCAAAGATGTAATTTTGTCATCACAAACTAGAGCATCAAAGAGAAAAAAAAGAGACCCCCCTTGTAGCAATAATCATGATATGACCCAATCTCATAATGCCTTTGAAATGCCTATAGATCAAGCCCCTCTTTTTGACCCAATTGCTAACAATCCTATGGTGGATACTCGTGATGGTGCAGTAGCAAATCAATTCAGCGTGTTATAGTTAGCCGAGGAAGACCTCCCTGACTCCACCTAATGAATTGTAAAATTTAGTCTTGGAACATGCGGGGTCTTTCTATTCCTGCACATAAGTTTCAAGTCAAACATTCTATTCAGAATAATCAAGTTGATGCAATCCACCTTGACATGACCCTGGCTACCATTTGGCCTGAAGTTCGATTCTTGCATACCAACCATAATGATGGTGGTGGTGGGGCATTTTTGGGCCTCACTCTGTGGCTTGTTAAGCATATTGTTGCCTCTTGTGTTGATCTAAACATCCATTGTGTTTGGGTCACCACTCTTGTCCAGGATAGGATTGTAGGATTTTGCTCTATTTATGCTCCCCACACACCTATCCAAAGAATTTCCCTTTGGGAATGGTTATACATTAATCTTCCTATTGTTGATTGGGTTTTGGGGGGTGATTTTAACATGGTTGAGCACCCTTTTGATAGTAGCTAGATGTTCGTGGCTCATTTATTGCTTCCTGAGTTTTAAGCTTGGACTTTAGCTAGAAACTCCCTCGATGTCCATGATCCTCTTCTTGGAAAAAAGAAATCTGCAAATGCCTCATTGGTTTACATGGAGCAACTGTCGTGAAAGGTCCCCTCAAGAAATTGAGTCGGTTAGACCATTTTTTATATATCTGCTAATTGCCCCATTCTGCCCTCTCCGAATGGTAATCTTGTTTCTTTGGACCTATCTGCAACCCTCTCCAACCACCTTCCCATCATTACCACCCTTCTCTAACTCCACCCCCATCCATAAAGACCTTCCATTCAAATTAAATAATTCACACCTTAATAATCAAGATTGTATAGATGGCCTCCTAGCAATTTAGAAGTCAAAACCCAACCCTCAACATACCAATTGGATCAGCTGGTGGGAAATATGATTGCTATATGTACTACCTTCCTTCAGGACTATGGTAGGAGGGCAACAACTAAACATTCCAGGTTAGAGAAAACTCTCAAAGGCCAACTTGAACACGAATGCTCTCTTTTAGCCTACAACCCCCATGTGACAACACTATTCAACAAGCAACACGGTCAATGCTAAAAATTTGCTGCATAATTTGGAAGCTTATAGAGGTAAAAGTGCTCAAATTCGAGCTAGATTACAATGGATCAAAGATGGAGACAAGAGCTCTAAATTATTATTTCAATACCTTCAACATAAACATAAAAGTGAACACATTTCTACTATTAAAATTGCTGATGGTAGTCGACAAAGCAACCACTCTAACATCACGAACACATTTTATGAACATTTTAGAAAAAAATTTACTGATGATTCTAAGGATGACATCCTCCTTCCTTATCTGGAAGAAATTATTGTTGGTTGTATTCCCAAGAGAATTGATTCTGATTACAATAAATTCCTTGACCGGGCCTCCTCACCTTAGAGGAAATAAATGAAGCGCTCCTTTGCATGGCCTTGGAAAAAAGTCTTAGCATAGATGGCCTTCCAGTTGAATTTTATAGATCTCTTTGGCCCCACATCCGAGAGGATTTTTTTAATGTTTACCTTGAAGGAATAGAAAATGGATCTTTAGGAAGCATCATAAACCAAGTGTTGATTAAGCTTATCCCTAAAGGAAAGGAGGAGGACACCATTAATGGTTGGAGACCTATTACTCTCCTCAACATCTCCTACAAAATAATTGCTAAAGCTTTGGCTTGAAGAATCAAACATATCACTCGAGAGATAGTTTGCCCCAAGAAAATTGGTTTCCTTGGTGGTAGATTCATCCTAGATAATTTGGTTCTTGCTTGGGAAACTATAGAATAGGCTCAACAATCAGCTCAAGATGCTCTTATCATTAAGTTGGACTTTAATAAAGTCTACGATCGCATCCGTTGGTCGTTTATTCTCAAGATGTTAAAATGGATTGGTTTTGGCTTGAGATTTTGTGAGCAAATCATAATGCTTTTTTATGGATGCAAATGCCAGAGTTGTTGTAAATGGTATCCTTTCTCTTAAATTCCCCTTACAAAATTCCATTCATGAAGGATGTCCTCTAGCTTCATTCTTATATGTTCTCGTTGTTGATGCTTTGGGATATCTTTTTCAACATGCCCTTAATAATAAGGTTTTAAGATGCATCATGCTTCCAAGAAATACCATGACTCTTAAATCTCATTTTGTTGTTGATAGCATGATCTACATTCAGAACTCTGTAGAGGAAGTGACCAATATGTTTGATATTTTGGACCTTTACTGTTCTATTTCAAGTTCTAAATTGGCTATGCACAAAGCTGATTTTATAATGACCAGCTCCAATCCTCGCCCTCCTTGGATTTAGAGTGAGTGGAGAGAGGTGAAACATGGTACCATCACAAGATATCTTGGGATACCTTTTGGAATTGGAGTTTCTCTCACAAACATGTGGAAGTATTTCTTGGCCAAAATTAGAAATAAACTCCTTAATTGGACCAATCAATTTCTTTCCATCACTAGAAGGATCTAGGTTGCCAACAAAATTCTCCTTGCTAGCCATGTCTATATTTCCTCATGTTGGCTACCTTGTAAATAATGCTACAATCAGTTGAACTAGCTCATTAGAAATTTCCTTTGGGCCAAGTGGGGAAACATGAAAGGCTTGCCTCCTACTTCGTGGATCAACTGCATTCAACTGAAGGACAAAGGAGGTTTTGGAATCATTGACCCTTTCTCTTAGGGTATTTTCCTCACTACCAAATGGATTATTTGAGCCCTAGATGGAGATGCCCTTGGAAACACTTGGTTTGCCATTGTATCCAAACTGCTATAGTTGGAAATGCATGGGATTCTATCAATTGGATGGTGGTGCAGGAGCACCAAGTTGCTTTCAAGCCTCCATGAGGCCATTTGTAAATAGTTGGTCTATTTTATGTATTGGGTATTATAATAAGGTTTATCAAGCCATTTTATAGGTTTTTTAGTCTTAGGAAGTAATATTTGAAGTCATTTGTCAAATAATGTTTAAAGTTGTTATATATTGTAAAAATTGTAAAAGTTGCTCAAGAAAATTGTCAAGCAACTTGTCAAAAGTGTCATTAAATTGTTTTGTCAACAAACTAACTAAAAGGTGGTTGAAAATAGTTGGTTTTGGTTGTAAATGTATAATTACACCCTCCAAAACTCGAATTGGAGAGGTTGGAGAGGTTGGAGACATTACTTTTGAAGTTTGAAGAATGACAACCTCAAGTTTTGTATGCATTTTCTGATTTTTAGATTGTTTTCAGGTTGAAGTTGTGATTTGTACGGCCTTATATGGAATAAAATAATAGATTATCATATATGGATGGAAATATCTCTGTTTCTAGTTTCTAATCCTTTTTGTCTCATTGAATTTTATTGAGTTTTGTGGAAGATATGACTATTTTGGTGAGGGCAGGTTTAAACACTGCCTAGGGTTTGCAGTTTTGGGAAAAATGCAATAACTTTAGTTTCGACCATTGGATCTTCATAAAAATTGGAAGGAAGGTCTGTAATTATGCGATTTGAAATCTCACCAAAGGGATTGGCTTCATTATTTGTTTTGTGGAAGTTATTAATGACTTTTTTTTGCATTGAATTGTGGGTTGTTGTGAAAATGATTACATTGTGATCTAGAATGCACTTAATCATTGTTTGAGATGAATATTTTTATGAAAGTTGTCAATTAAATGGAAGGTTGAGTTTTGAATCCTATTTGCTCTGCATCAGATGGATAAGCTCCTTCTTGCCCCCTACTTCAAGACTCATGGTTCTACTTCTTTCAACTCCATTTGGAAGGCTTGGTAGATTACCTCAAAAAAATTAGTTTGGTATGATCAGTTTGATGCATGGGTTAAATTTTACTTCTTCATCCATTTGGTGGAAGATCGCTTGGTTCAACTTAAGAATCTGCCACTTGTTGCTAGTAGAGTCCTTAAGGGTAAATTGTTGTTCAAAAAAGGCATTCAAACCTTATGTTATTTATGGAATCCGATGATCTTTAATTGGAAATCATGGCATTCCATTCAATCCCAATTTGGAATCTCTCCGATTTATAGACCACTGATTTTGTAAATCCATTAGCTTGTCTCCCCTAAGCTTAAAATCCTATTGTCCACCCCTTGCCATGACAAATTTTTATCTGATTGGAAATGGCCATGTAACCAAAAATTTCATGCTTTCCCTCTTAAATTCAACTATAAACAACTCTTACCCACCATTTTCCTATCTTCCTGCTTCAACCTCAAATGGCATTTCAATTTCTCGTTCTAAGTGGAACAAGTTGAGTGCTTGTATTTGGAACTCTAAAGTTGATACCCAAGCCCAATTGACAGCTTTGAAAATTTTACACGTTAAATTACAGATTGTCGAATGCCTTTCCTTCATCTCCCTATCCTTATCTTGCCCTTTCTAAGCTAAAAAAGAGATGATTAAACATGCTTTCTAGTCTTGTCCTCATGCACAATGTCTATGGAAGCATCTCTTCTCTAATCTTTTGGCTTTGTGTCTGAAGGTGTGGTCTTGGAAAATGATGATTTTTGGCCTCTCCTCACAGCATAATGTTGTGAATCAGACCTTTAGACACATTATCTTAAAGCACATATAGAAATTCGGCTATTTAGTGACCTCTCTCGTGTTCTATATTGTTCAAATGGAAATATTGATGATTTGTACAAGCCTCTCTCCTCATCTCACCCTCTTGAAATCCGCCACCTAGAGCAATCAGGATCTCAAGTCCCTTTTGAGTGTTCTCCAATTGTAGTTCAATATGTTTGAGGAAAAAACTTTTGGTTTTGGATGCAACTCTAGGGTACCTATTAGACTTGGAGGATAACACCTTTTTTGCAAGAGGTATGTTTACTCTTTACTTGGGCAAAGAAGGATATCTTTGCTTGCTTGACATTAGCATCTCAGCTTCATAAATGCTCTCCATCTTTACCCAGACCACTCTAGTTTTTTTAAGGCTTATCACTTTTCCAAGTTCAAAATCAGAAAGACCATGCAGGATAGTATTTATTTCTTTTTCATTGCTCTCATAATCCTTGATCTAATCATCACTTGTCAGACCATTAGCAAGTTGAGTATATCCAATTTCATCTAAATTTCAAACATCAAACCCTAGAGAAATAGGAAAGGATTCCATCCTGGCTTTCCAATGAGCATAATTTAATCCATTAAACATAGGAGCTTTGACACCCTTCTTGTGTGCCATCCGGATCTAAATCAAGTGGTTAAGATTTCTCTAAGGAACCATAGTGTTAATACCAATTGTTAGATTCATAGGATAATCGAGAGTGGTTGAATAATTTGTACATCAAAATATTTAATCCCACGTTAACTTTCCAACCCTTATCAATATTTAAGCCCTTATTAAGCATTAACAAAACATAAACATATGAAACAACAATGCAAACACAACCATACACAATAGAACACTAGATTTACATGGAAAACCCAATCAGGGAAAAAGCAAGGTGAGGATTATCTCACAGATATATGAATAGCAATACCAAATATAATAGGCTCACTATCAGAAGGGATCACTTGGCTCATCGCCCAAAGGAATCACTATCCAAAAGAAATAAGAATATAAGAAATTGTTGTAAAGAGATTCACTATCTCAAAGAAACATGAAGGTCCACCACTGCAACTCTGCACCATTTGCAACCTTTGACTCACTACCTCTAGCAACTTTAGGTACACTGAAGATGTAGACACCTTTTGCTCACTACATCTAGTAGCCTTAGGTGTTTAATCTCGCACTCAAATCTCTAAACTATCACATTCACATCTTATCACACACACACACCATCTCCAACAATTCACCTTGTACTTATAATATCTACGACCTCAAACAACTTCATAAGGTCGACCTCAATAAAATGTATGCACCTTAAACATGCAACACCAAAATAGGTCAACACCAAACACTTCCATGGTAGAAATAAGTGAAGGTGGACCACACCATGAGTTAACTAGAACCCAAATCTACATCAACATGCTTCAGCCTACATCCACAATCCATGAAGCACTTCCGCACATAACACTAACACGCCAGGTTGGCCAAACCTAAATTAATGCTAAAAATAATCAACTTCATGCTTCACTAGGTTTGAAAACATCATATGGACCATATGATAACACCACACAACATATTGGAATATTCCAACCTCAGCATATTACACTGCAACATTACCCCAACCATCTGAAACAATGAATACTTTCATCATGTGCAACCAGTTGCACAAACAACGAACTCCAACACAAGAACTAAAGTTGTGGAGAAACTCAACACTCAATACACCAAGGAAAGGTTGATACAAAAAATATAATCATGTTCCCAAATTCATAAACCAATAAACCTCAATGAAGAGAAATGTGAAGCAATCTCCTTTCTCCCAAACACCTTCATTCACAAGCAACACACTATCTAACACAACTTTCACTTCCGCATGATTCAAAACCCGAAACTCTATATATAGAACCTCCAATCATCACATCCAAACGACACAAGAATATCTTCAACCATGAAGCAATACAGGGCATAACATCGAACACGCCTCTGTTATCTTGCACACTCTCTTATTCAAATTTTCTCAAAAACACTTGGAAACCCAGTGAACCAACTGCATTTGCAATACCTACTCATCACCACAACATCTTCCCAACATAACCACACTAGAGGTTGAAACCAAACCACAACACATCCATACTAGGGTTTGGCATCAATGTGACATCAAACCACAACATAGATGACAACATAGTGCAACACTCTCTAACAATGTCCACATACAAGGGATGTACATCGGTGACAACACTAATGACAACACCAATAATATCCCCCAACAACTCAAGTCTCCAACACCCCTAGATGTAAACTTACATAAATGTCACGTAAAACTCTCTAACTAGGGACCTTTGTAGCATTCTTCCCTTCTATTGAACTAGAAACCTTCATAACATATTTTTCTTCCATCTCATCATCACCAGCATTGAATCATAAACCACTAAAATGAACATGCAAAGGGAGGAAGATCTTTAAAATCCTTGCAATTTCTTCAGTAGCAGGTTGGAGGAAAAGTTGACATCATTTGATGGTGTACATATGCCCCAAAAAATAATTGAAATGTACCTTCAATTGATAAAAGACATCCCCAATACCAACTTGAACTAGGAAATAATTTGTTTCCATCAACCACATGGAGGCACATGCAAGAGACTATGCCACGCCAAATGAATTTCATCTCCTATGAGCAGAACCAAGGTTAAGAAGGAGCTTCTCCATCTTTGTATGAATACAGACCCTAAAGGATTCATCCATATTTGTGGACAAGACCCACATTATCTCCATCCAAAGCCAAAGGTTGGGATTAGTAATGTCCCTATCCACCATAGCCATAAAATTGTTGGGAAAACGTGTCTCAACCTTGCAATTACATAAGTTATTGTTGATACATAAGGTATTATTCATCTGACGATGATGGGGGGTGCAGGGGGGTTTGAGAGGATCATCCCTCTGGTTGGGGTCCAAGGGTAGCGCCCCCTGGCGGGGGCTTGGGGGTAGCACCATTGAAAGGAAAAAATTATTTATATTTTATGGGCTCAGGGGTAGCGCCCCCAAAAGGAAAATTTTATTTATATTTTATTATTATAAATATGGAATGTTCATCATTATGTCTCATATCTGATGACCGGTACTTAATTAGCTTCACTTTCCCTAGAAGGCAACCCTATTTTATGAGGGCATTGTATTACGACTATGTATTGTGATGTATTCTGAAAGTCTGATAGTGGTTGTGTTGCCTCTGGATCTCTAGTTGGTGATACAAGCTTGATCTGCAAGTATATTGTAATCTTTGTTATTTTTGAATAATATATTGGATGACTTTTGGAGTGTGAAGTTTTTCTCCCGAAAGGGCTTTTCCCATGTAAATTGTTGTGTTGTGGTATGCATGATACATGTGTTATTTCTATTTAAGTTTTTATAATTGTTAAAGATTTGTAAATGTTTTGCATTATTCTCCTTTCAAGATTAGTGTAGGAAGTTGTTTAGCTATCCTAGCTTCCTTACAAGTGGTATCAGAACTTGATCACCTTTGGTTTCAGTTGTGGTTTGTTGGTTTTTTTGAACCAATCCATATTTGAGTGGGAGCATGTGTAGAAGACACTTTTTGACCTTTTTGCATGAATTTACAGATGGCAAGTTCATCAAGGAGAATAGAGTTGGGGAAATTTTTTAGAAATAGTTTTGAAATGTGAAAGCTGAAGATGGAGGATATGTTGATAGATTGATATCTATGGGATGCTATTGATGAGAATATTTCAAGGCCTGTGGATCCTACACAGGCTACTCAATACGATCTTATGGACCATAAAGCCAAGTGTCTAATTAGATTATGCTTGGAAAACTATATTTTAATAAATATCAATGAAGAGACTATTGCAAGTATGGATGTATTTGGTGGTGTTGTCATTAATGTTGTCATTAATGTCAACGTAATTGATTTTTTCCAAGTTCTTTTGAGAAAATTTGAGAAATAATGAAAATTGTGTTGAAGTATGTGATCTGGTATTGTGGTCTGCATTTCTTCTGTGTTGACCTTATGCCTATACGAATTTGTAGGTGTGTTCATAAGCTTTGATGGCTAGTATATTCTGAGTTTTAGCTTCTGGTTTGATGGAGAGAAAAGGTTATGTTCATCGGTGTTGTAAACTAGGTTGTTAGTGTTATCTGGTTATGGACTGTGAGAATTTTTTTGGCTCTATAGTCCTCTAGTATTTGGTTTAAAATCTTGTGGATCTGGGAGATTAGTTTTTATGTTGGTTTCTGTATTCTAGAAAATTTTAATGTGGTTTGGTGCTCCGGAAGACCTGCTCCAAAGCTCTGGTATTTTTGTTGGTTGTCCCGGTTGAACTGGTGATAAGTTCTCTATGAATGAAGTTTGTTGAAGTTGTTGTGGATGTATCTAAAGTGTTCTCAGAGATGGTAAAAATATTGGTGAAGCATGTTGATCTATCCATGCGATATTATCTTATTGGTGATGTGTGTAATTCAAATATTATCCGTGTTTTCATTAGGTTTGGTCAACTTGGTGCTTACACGTTACATTATACTTTTGCATAGATTTGAGGAAGCGTGTGCGATATCCAAGATGTTGTTTGGGTCCTAAATTAAATATGTAATTGGTCCTCTCACATTCTTATCCACCATGAGAATGTTGAGTAGCCGACCTTGTTTAAATTTGTAATTTGAAATTGTATAGCCGACCTTGGTGAATGTTTCTAAGGTTGATGTAGTATAAAAGCAAGTCAAGATGAAGGGAATCAAATATCCATCTATCATTTGATTCGAACAAGTGCAGAGTGTACGAATAAGTGCAAAAAGCAGAAGTGTGGAAGAGTGAATCAAGGCAACAATGCTTTATTGTATCAATCTTATGTTCAAGTTGTGAAGTGTGTGTAACTCCTACTATTGGATATTTCATCTATTTCTTTGTATCTTTCTATAGGTAGTGAGCCTCCCTTTCTGGACAGTGAGTCCTAAGTCGGTGAGCCCTTAATTTGGGTAGTGAGCCTTGGTATCTGGGCAGTGAGCCCTCTAGTAGTGAGCCTTTATATCTGGTATTGCTTTACATCTATATTGTGAGTTAATCCTCACCGTGGTTTTTCCCTCATTGGGTTTTCCACGTAAATCTGGTGTCTCTAGTATTGTGTTTATGTTATTTGTATTTTATGTTCACACTTAATAATAAATTGATGATAAAGTGATTTTTTTAAAGTTTGGAAGTAATTTTTTGATACAACTAATTCACCCCCCCTCTCAGTTGTCTTGTGTATTTCAATAATTGGTATCAGAGCTTTGGTTCCTCGGTGAAAAGCTTAACTGCTTGAGGTAGATTAGATGGTGTACAAGTTGCAGCTTCCTATTTTTGATGGAGCTAATTTCAGTGATTGGAAAGAACAAACGAGGAGTTATCTAATTTTGATTAGTTTCAATACTTGGAAAGTTGTGGAGACAAAGTATGTGATACCAACAGTCGGTCCCTCCACTGCTGATGAGGTTGCAACATTTGAAGATAATGAAAGAGAAAGGTATGCCCTCTTTAGTGCTTTATCTAAGAATGAAAGAACGCAAGTTATTTCTCTAGGCACAACTTATGAAATATGGACAAAATTGAAAGACATCTATGAAGGGAATGAGAGAGTAAAGTTGTCAAGGAAACTAATTGCTAAGCGAAAATTTGAGAGTCTGAGAATGGAAGATAGAGAAGACATTGCAACCTATTATCAGAGAGTTAAAACCATTGCAATTGAAATCAAGAATCAAGGTGGTACCATGAAGGATGAAGATATAATTGAGAAGATCTTGATGACCTTACCAGACAATTATAGTGAAAAATTATCTTCTCTTGAAGAAGAGTATGATGCAAAGACATTTACTAAGGAACATCTATTTGGAGTCCTGATTGTATTTGAGATAAGAAAATTTGCAAGAGACAAGGAGAAGACTTAAACAACCTTTAAAGCAATGAAGATAGAAGATGATTCAAATGATGATGATACAAAAGATCTGGAAGCAAATTTCACAAGGAGATTGAAGAAAGGTACTGGTAAATACAAAGGTAAGTTACCCTTTAAGTGTTTCAGTTGTGGAAATATTGGTCATTATGCATCAAGATGTCCTAATAGAGCTACACAAAAGAAGAATAAATACAATAACAATAGTTACAAGGATAAGAAGGATAGGAATTTCAAGAAGTTATATTATGTCAAAGAAGATGCAGGAATTTCTGATGATGAATCAGATCTTGAGGAAGATAAAGATGAATGTTTGTTTATGGCCTTGGAGAAGAAATGTGTAAAGGAATATGGTTTGGAGAGTAAGAAAGATGAGACATAAGGTTCTTCGGTGACTACTCTTCATGCGAGACATGATGAAGATTTTTGGGTAATTGATGGCAAATGTTCAAATCATATGGCTTGAGATAAGAGTAAGTTTACTAAACTTGAGAAGTATGATGGAGATATAGTCATGTTTGGAGATGATTTTGGTGCTAATATTGTTGGTAAAGGAACAATTAGCTTTGATGGAAAACATAATACTGACGATGTTTACTATGTAAAGGGTTTAAGGCATAATATTTTAAGTGTTGGGCAAATGCGCAACAAAGGTTTTAAGCTTGTGTTTTAGGATAACACTTGTGAGATCAGAAAAGGAACCAAAACTATGGTAGCAACTGGAAAAAGAACTCATGGAAACATCTATCAACTTAAAGGTAGTAATGGTTAGTGTTTTATTTCTTAGATTAGTGAGAGTTGGCTCTGGCAACGAAGGATGGGACATGTGAATTTTTATAATCTAGTTAGGATCAGTTCTAGAGAAGTTGTGAGAGATCTACCTAGAATCACAAAGCATTCAAATTCAATATGCAGGAGTTGTCAGATGGGAAAGCAGACAATAACCAATTTTAAAGGAAAAGATCAATCTTCTACTAGAATGCTAGAATTAATCCATAGAGACCTCTGCAGTCCTACAAGAATAGGAAGCGTAAGTGGTGACAAGTACTTTATGCTCTTGATTGATGATTATTCTAGGATGACATGGGTTACATTTCTTAGAGAAAAGGCCCAGGCTCTTGATAGATTCAAGGTGTTTAAGGTAAGATTAGAAAATGAGGAAAATTTGAGGATTAAATGCTTAAGATCTGATAAAGGTGGAGAGTTTACATTTGGTGAGTTCAATGCATTCTATGAAGAGCATGGCATAAAAAGACATTATTGTACTCCTAGAACCCCTCAACAGAATGGAGTTGTAGAAAGAAAGAACAAAACTGTACAAGAAGCAACTAGAACCACGATGAAAGAATCAAATGTTCCTGATGTGTATTGGAGAGAAGTTATACACGTTGTTGTTTACATCCTTAATAGAGTTCAAATTAGAGGTAACAACACTAAGACTCCTTATGAGTTGTGGATTGGTAAGACTCCTGCTGTGAAATACTTAAAGGTATTTGGTAGTAGATGTTACATTAAAAGAGATGAAGAAAATCTTGGAAATTTTGATGCTAGATGTGATGAAGGAATTTTCCTTGGATATTCAAATAACAACAAGGATTACAAATGTTTTAATAAAAGGCTGAGAAAAATCATTCAAAGTACTAATGTGAAGGTTGATGAAGCTATGTATAGAGCAATGGTAATTATAGTGGAAATAACTGAAGTTGAACATGATGATCCTATCTGTGTGCAAATACAAGAAGAAGAAAAGGAAGAGAAAGAAAAAAGTGAAGAAGAAGAAGAGATTCCAGAACCTACACCCAAGACTCCTAAATATGTCCAGAGAAACCACCTAGTGGAATAGATAATTGGAGATAAAAGTGGAGTGAAGACGAGAAGTAAAGTGGTTGAGGTAAAATTGTGTTTACTTTCTAAGATTGAACCTAAAATTGTGAATGAAGCATGTAATGATGAAAGTTGGATGAAAGAAATGAAAGAAGAACTACAATAGGTAGAGAAAAATGAGACATGGGAACTCCTCCCTAGACCTTCAAACAAGAATGTAATTGGTTCAAAATGGGTATTCAGAAACAAACTGAATGAAGATGGTGAAGTGGTAAGAAATAAAGCAAGATTGGTATGCAAAGGATACTCACAGGTTGAAGGAATAGAATTTGAAGAAAATTTTGCACCTGTAGCAAGAATGGAGGCCATTCAGATGTTCTTGGAATTTTCAGATCATAAAGACTTCAAGGTATATCAGATGGATCTCAAGTCTGCGTTTCTAAATAGAGAACTGGAAGAAGAAGTATATATGGAGCAACCATAAGCTTTTTCACTATCAGATAAACCAGATATGGTTTGTAAGTTAAAAAGGCATTATATGGATTGAAGCAAGCTCCCAGATCTTGGTATGCTAGATTGGATAGATACTTGACAAAGCAGGGATTCAACAAAGGGTCCGCAGATAACAATCTTTACTTTAAGGCTGAAAAAGACAAAATGTTGATAAATTTGGTATATGTTGATGACATCATCTTTGGTGGAAGTGAAGGTATGTGTAAGAAGTTTGTTGAAGGGATGCAAAAATAATTTGAAATGTCTATGATTGGTGAAATGAATTTCTTCCTTAGACTTCAAGTTAATCAAACTGACAAAGGGATATTCATTTCACAATCTAAGTATGTTAAGGAATTGTTGAAGAAGTTTAGGATGGATGATTCCAAACCGGTTTGTACCCCTATGATAACTGGATGTAAGTTGAGTAAGGAAGATGAATCTGCTAAAGTTGATCAGAGCATGTACAGATCCATGACTGGTGGATTTTTGTATCTTACTGGTACTAGGCTTGACATTATGCATGTAGTATGTTTGGTTGCAAGATTTCAAGTAGAAATGAAGGAAGCACATGTTACAACTGTGAAAAGGATATTCAAATATCTTAAAGGAAATCTAAATTATGGGCTATGGTATCTGAAGGATGATGATTTCACTTTAAATACCTATACTGGTGCAGATTGGGCTGGTTGTGTTGATGACCAGAAGAGTACAAGTGGTGGTGCATTCTTTCTTGAAGGAATATTGGTTTCATGGTTGAGCAAGAAATAGGATTCAGTTTCTTTATCCACTGCAAAAGCAAAGTATATTGTAGCAACGTCCTGTTGTACACAAGTTGTGTGGATGAAGCAAACCTTGTTGGACATATGTGTGGTAAGTGATGAACCTAATTCTATATTTTGTGACATTACAAGTGCTATAAATATTTCAAAGAATCCAATGATGCATTTTAGAACAAAGCATATAGCTATCAAGTATCACTACTTGAGGGAGAAAGTATTGCAGAATGAAGTTAGACTTGAATATGTACCTACCAAGGAAGAAGTTGCAAACATATCACTAAAGCCCTTCTGAAGGATACTTTTGAGTATCTAAGAAGGAAGTTAGGGGTTTCTTCCCCTCCCTCTTTGAACTAAGAGCACATGGAGGTGCATTAGTCCAGTGGATTTACACTTGTTTTTGGTCTAGACTGATGATTAAGGTCTACTCCTCAGGGGGAGTAGATAAGTGCATTGTTGCAATATGTAATGTCAATGTACTCCTTAGGGGGAGTGAACAAAGATTTATATGGCAAGAATTTCCTTTGCCATTGATGTCAAAGGGGGAGAGAGAGAGCATGTGAAAACTCTATGCTTATGCAAGTTGTCACTTCTGAAAATCATGTATACCTATGAGAGAGAGAGCATGTGGAAATTTTATGCTTGCCAGGTTGTCCTTTCTGAGAAGTATGTATGTTGTCTTTAATGGTTTTTCACATCACGTATTGCTATCAATGACAAAGGGGGAGATTGTTCCAAGTATGGATGTATTTGGTGGTGTTGTCATTGATGTCAATATAATTGAGTTTTTCCAAGTTCTTTTGAGAAAATTTGAGAAATAATGAAAACTGTGTTGAAGTATGTGATCCGGTATTGTGGTCTGCATTTATTTTGTGTTGACCTTATTCCTATACGGATTTGTAGGTGTGTTCATAAGATTTAATGGCTTGTATATTCTGAGTTTCAACTTCTGGTTTGATGGAGAGAAAAAATTTACGTTCACTGGTGTTGTAAACTGGTTTGTCGGTGTTATCTGGTTATGGAATGGGAGAAATGTTTTGGCTCCACAATCCTTTGGTATTTGGTTTCAAATCTTGTAGATATGGGAGATTACTCTTTATGTTAGTTTCTGCGTTCTAGCAAAGTTTAATGTGGTTTGTTTCTTCAAAAGACCTGCTCTAGAGCTCCAGCATTTTGATGGTTGTCCCACTTGGACTAGTGATAATTTCTCTATGAATGAATTTTGTTGAAGTTGTTGTGGATGTATCTAAAGTGTTCTCAGAGATGGTAAAATGATTGGTGAAGCATGTTGATCTTTCTGTGCAAGATTATCTTACTGGTGATGTGTGTACTTCAAAGATTGTTGGTGTTTTCATTAGGTTTGGCCGACCTGGTGCTTACACGTTACATTATGCTTTTGCATCGATTTGAAGAAGTGTGTGTGAGATCCAAGATGTTGTTTAGGTCCTAAATTAAATATGTAATTGGTCCTCTCACATTCTTATCCACCACAGGAATGTTGAGTAGCTGACCTTGTTTAAATTTGTAATTTGAAATTGTATAGTCGACCTTGGTTAATGTTTCTAAGGTTGATGATAGTATAAAAGAAAGTTAAGATGAAGTGAATCAAATATCCATCCATTATTCAATTCAAACAAGTGCAGAGTGTGTGAACAAGTGCAAAAATCAGAAGTGTGGAAGAGTGAATCAAGGCGACAATGCTTTATTGTATCAATCTTATGTTCAAGTTGCGAAGTGTGTGTAACTCCTAGTGGTGGATATTTCATCTATTTCTTTGTATCTTTCTATAGGCAATGAGCCTCCCTTTTTGGATAGTGAGCCCTTAATCTGGGTAGTGAGATTTTGTATCTTGGCAGTGAGCCTCTATATCCGGTATTGCTTTACATCTATATTGTGAGTTAATCCTCATCGTGGTTTTTCCCTCATTGGGTTTTCCACATAAATCTGGTGTCTCTAGTGTTGTGTTTCTATTATCTACATTTCATGTTCACACTTAATAATAGATTGATGATAAAGTGAAAAGTTTTAAGTTTGGAAGTAAAATTTTTGATACAACTGATTCACCCCCCCCTCTTAGTTGTCTTGTGCATTTCAATAGAGACCTTTGCACAAAAATAATGGAAGAAGCTTGGTGAGATATATCAAGCCAAATCTTTAGTGAACAAAATTTTCTTGAGGAAGAAATTATATTCCTTGAGAATGGAAGAGGGTGGAAAAATTAGAGACCACCTAGAAGCATTCAATATGTTAGTGGCTCAGTTGGCATCAGTTGTTATCAAAATGTATGAGGAGGAGAAATGTCAAATCCTTCTTTGTTATTTGCTTGATTTGTGGGATTCTCTTGTTATGGCTATTGGGAGTACTTCTATTATATTGAAGACTAAAGGTGTGGTGGGTATCTATCAATGCCAAGGAGGCCTTGAATGTTCATGGAAGACCTAAGGAAAAAGGAAAGAAGAATGAGAAGCATGAAAAATCCAAGTCCAAGGGGAGATCTAAGTCTCCTGGAAAGTCCAAAGTTATATGTTGGAACTGCGGTAAGCCTAGACATGTTTGTAAGGACTACAAAGAAGAAAAGAAGAAGAAAAGGAAAAAAAATGATTATGATTTTGAGTTTGAGAAGGAAGATGGTGACACATTCATTATAGATCTGTCAACTCATGTAGGTAATGATGCATGGTTAAATGACTCGGGTGCATCTTTCCATATGACCTTTAATATATATTAGTTTTATGAATATGAATAATTTTATGGAGGTAAGGTGTACTTGGGTGACTATTCTCATTTGAATATTGTTGGTCGTGGTAAACTAAAAATCAGGTTTCCTAATGGTAGAATAAAAAGAATTAATGGTGTGTTGTATACCTCTAGCTTAACATGAAATTTTTTATCTGTGAGAAAACTAATAGATGCATGTGTGCAAGTATTATTTTATGATGTAGGATGCAAGATGTTCAAAGGTGCTATGGTGATTGTTAGAGGTGTTAGATATGGCACATTGTATAAGCTAGATGTATGCAATGTTGAGTGTAATAGTACTTCTCTGTAAAGCAAGTATGTGGAAGAAGTGAGGGTTTCACCTTCAACAGATGGTCATGACTTTTGGGTACCCAAGGGTGCTCTTTCTTCTAAATCAAAGTTAACTGCAAATAAAACTATGTTATGGAATGAGATAGTTGGCCACATTGGAGAAAAGGGTCTAAGGACCTTGAAAAATAAAAACCTTGTTGAAGGTTTGTTTGATTATAATTTTTAATTTGATTTCTATAAACATTGCATTTATGGAAAACAAAATTGTGTTCCGTTTTACTCGAGTTCTCATAAACCTTGCAGTGTATTGGATCTTATTCAATCTGATGTGTTTGATCTTGTGTATGTTCCTTCAATTGGTAAATCCACATATTATGTTTCATTTACTGATGATTACAGTAGGACATGGGTATATTTTCTAAAGAGTAAATATAAAGTTTTCAGTCGATTTAAATAATTTAAAGCAATGGTTGAGTTGTAGACTGAAAAGAAAATAAAATGTTTGAGGAATAATAATGGAGATAATTCTTTCTCTGATGATTTTGATAAATTATGTAAAGATTATGGTATTCATAGACAAAAGAGAACTTTGTATTCTCCACAACAGAATAGAGTTGCAGAAAGAATGAACAAGACATTGATGGAGAAGGTTAGGAGTATGTTGAGTGTTGCTGGTCTAGAACAATTTTTCTGGGCTGAAGTTGTTGCCACTGCTTGTTACTTGATTAATAGGTCTCCTACATTAGCTCTTGTTGATAAGACACTTATAGAGGCATCTAGTCAGGCCACAAGACTTCATTAAGACAACTTAGAGTTTTTGTTTGTGAGGCATATGCACATGTGCCAAAGGAGAAGCAAACAAAGTTGGAGAACAAGGCCATGAAATGTATCTTCATCATATACAATTATGGTGGGAAAGGATACAAGCTTTGGTATCCTATTGTACAAAAGGTAATACATAGTAGAAGTGTTATTTTTAGAGAAACTAAGCCTTCTTCCATTACATTGCAACCAGAACAAAGTAAACAAGAAGATGTTATTCAATTTCCTTCTACACTTGAGAAAGTTGAATTGAGGCCCATGGATAGACAAGAAGTTGAGGAGAGCTCATCTAGCTATGAATCTTTAGAAGAGGAGGAAGAACCTCAAATTCAGCTTGTTTGTATGTCTACAAGGCAGAGACAACCACCTAAAAGGTATTCACCTGATGAATGGAGATGTGTTTTTTATTTGAATAATAACATGGATGAACCAATATTGGTAGAAGAGGCATTAGGTATGAATGATATAGAATCCTAGAAGATTTCTATGGATGAAGAAATGGAAAATTTGAAAAAGAATGATACATGAGATCTTGCACCATGCTTGAAGGAAGGCAAACTGTTGGTTACAAATGGGTGTTCAAGAAAAAGATAGGTTTAGATGGAAGATTGAGAAGTAAAAAGTAAGGTTGGTTTCAAAAGGTTACTCTCAAGTTGAGGGTGTTGATTATGGTGAGATATTTTCTCCTGTTGCAAAAATGACATTCATTAGATTTTTGTTGTCTATTGTTGCTGCTTATGATTTAGAGGTTGAGAAAATGGATGTGAAAATTGTTTTCCTTCATGGCGACTTGGAGGAGGATATTTATATGACACGACTAGAGCACTACGTGGTGAAAGGTAAAAGTAAATTGGTTTGCGAATTGAAGAAATCTTTGTATGGATTAAAATAGAGTCTTAGGATGTGGTACCAAATTTTTTATACATATGTATTGAGTTTAGGATTTGAGCATTCTAAATCAGATCATTTATGTTTATTATAAAACTGATGTTGATCATTTATTGTTTATTGCATTATATGTTGATGTTATGTTATTTATTGGTAGAGGGAAAGGTATGATTTCAAAACTGAAATCTCAACTTGCTGCTAAATTTAAAATGAAAGATCTTGGTCCAGCTAAACACATTCTTGCGATGGAAATTAAAAGAGATAGAGTGAATAAAAATCTATGGCTTGGCCAAAGTAAGTATGTGAATTCAATTTTACAAAGGTTTGATATGCAGAATTATAGAACATTGTGTGTTCTTGTTTCAGTTGGAACAAAGTTGTTTATTTTAGATTGTCCAACATCCCATCAGAGATGGAAGGCATGAGCAGAGTTCCTTACCAGAGTGTAGTTGGAAGTTTGATGTGTAGTATGGTTTTTATTAGACCAGACATTGCCCAAGTAGTGGGAGTTCTTTCCAGATATATGTCTAAACCTGGTAGAGTTCATTGGGATGTAGTTAAAAGATTCTTCAGATATTCACATGGTACCTTAGATTATTACCTGTGTTATCATAGTAATATGACTAAAGATGAGATTTCCATTGATATTCATAGTTACATGGATTCAGACTAGGCAAGTGATATTGATGGTAGAAGATCCACTAGTTCTTATGTGTTTACTTTATTTGGTGGTGCGATTAGTTGGATGATTAAGCGATAGGTTGTGGTTGCTTTGTCCACTACTTAAGAAAAGTATATGACAACTAATCATGCTTGTAAAGAATCCATTTGGCTTAAGATACTATGTTAAAATATTGGAATAAAACAAGGTGCAGTGAAAATTAATTGCAACAGTCTAAGTGTGATATGTCTAGCCAAGAACTTGAAATTTCATACCAAGACCAAGCACATTGATGTACTTTATCATTTTGTTAGAGATGTGGTCAAAGATGGAAGTGTGAAGTTGGTTAAGGTAGAGACTTTGATGAATGTTGTTGATTCTTTAACTAAACCTGTGAGCACAGAGAAGTTCAGATGGTATTTAGAGACTATGGGCCTTTCAACCCCTAACATTTAAGAGATGATGTTCATCCACTCTCCCATTGTGTTTGCAAGGTGTTTGACAAGTGGGAGATTTGTTGGGAAAATGTGTCTCAACCTTGCAATTACATAAGTTACTATTGATACATAAGGTATTGTTCATCTGTCAACGATGGGGGTGCGAGGGGTCTCCCCCCGTGAGGCGTCCAGAGGTAGCGTGCCCTATGGGGTAGTGCCCTCAAATTTTTTATTTTATCTATATTTTATTATTCTAAATCTGGACCGTTCATCATTATGTCTCATATTTGACAAACAATATTTTATTAGATTGACTTACCCTAGAAGGCAACCCTATTTTATGATGGAATTGTATTACAGTTGTGTATTGTGATGTATTCTGAGAGTCTAATAGCAATCATGTTGCCTCTGGATCTCTGGTTGGTTATACTCCTACAAGAAGCTTGCTTTGCAAGTATATTGTAATCTATGTGATTTTTGAATAATATATTGGGCGGCTTTTGGAGTGTGGGGTTTTTCTCTCGAAAGGGTTTTCCCCACGTAAATTATTGTGTTGTGGTATGCATGATATATGTGTTTATTTTTTCTTAAGTTTCTGTAAATGTTAAAGATTTGTAAATTTTTTACATTATTCTCCTCTCAAGATTAGTGTAGGAAGTTGTTCTGCTACCTTAGCTTCCTTACTAAAATCAGCCATCACCTCCTCACTAGAGACACACATTTTTCACCTCTTAGGAATCTTATCTACCAAGACACCTTTACTCCTAGAGATAGGAACCACCTTCCTCCCCATACCTTTTACACAAATAATACACGCCATAACTAGATACCAAATCCTAGAGACATGACACAAGAAATAAATTATCAAGAGAACCAATGCACATATCAACAAATAAATGCCTAAGTTGTCATCTCATGGTATAATTACACAATATGCATTACCTTCATAATTAGTTTAACAACTAAGCCCATTTCTAAGACAACCCATTATCAAGTGAAAGGCCCTTAACATCTAATCTCATGATCTTGATTGATTTATTTCAATAGTTATCCCATGAGCAAACCAAGGAAGATCCAACTTTTTCATGCATACTAACACCTTGATTGGTAGCCCAATAATTAACTTGATTGTCTTTTTTACCTAGATGAAAGAAATGGATTTATTCAAACTATTTGACCATTTTTTTTGCTTCCTCAAGATTCCTAAAGCCTACAATTTTAAATTGTTCCCCCTTTCATAGCCCCTATTACCAATTTAGAGTCTCCCTCCTATTGGGACAAAAATGAAAGTAATAGTCTCAATTCCATGTTTAAATAATAGCTTGATATTTCAATTTGTGATTCAATTTAACCATATGTCAACCTAGGGCATATACTTATGAAATGTTAGTGGTTATCTACTCAAGGGTTGGAGTTAGTAAAATGAGTGTAATGAAGTACAACCTACATTTCAATGTGACTAGATTTTTTTTTTTTAAATGTTCTAATCTAGTATAGGCATTATAAACTGGCAACAAGAATTGAGAACTCTAGCTACATAAGTTGTAAAAATTATGTTCTAGCTATAAGAAATGTTAGTCAAACAACTATGATTTAAAGAACGAAATTTAATTTATAACCATCATTCAAATTGCAACACACATTATATTGGGTTTATTGTTGACACAAAAATGAAAGAAAATTCTGATCAATAACTAAAATAAAACACAAACCAATTTTAATTCACTCGTAGCTAAGCTAATCAAATCCACAAATTTGCATACTCACAAGATGAAAATAATAAAGTAAATATATTCATTGAATTATTGAGAGTGGGCCCTCCCCTCAACTTGGCACTGTAGAAAGATGATGCTCAAAGGTTCTTTAAATTTATTTTTTTACTATTAATCAAGTTTTTGGTATATCATTCTATATATCTATAATACACAGATAATAGCTCATGTATATTTTCATTTGACTTAACAACCTATATTTATAAATATAAAAGAGTTATTGTCTTGTAGCATACAACCAAAAACCAACAATTCTAATTAAGAATAGTTTGGACTATGACCACTCTTTCCAAGTATATTGTTATAACATCATATTATAATATTAAGTAGTCTAACAAAATTACAAACTAACACAAAATAACTACAACTTCTTCTTAGCCACCATCGGGCTTGTCATTTTGTGTCACCACTTGTTGATCTCTATTTTCCATGTTTAATCATAAACAAACATACCAATTAGCATATATCCAAAGTTACATTTTATTATTTGAATATATATTTATAACTTTCATTTTATAAAACTAATAGTGACAACATGTGGATCAAGGGTTGAGCTATGGTAAGAATTAAACAAGATAAATGAACTAAAAATAATCAAAACCTAGACAAGATTTTAATCCCATTACTTCCACCCATAATTTGCTCCATCCTTTTTCTCTAGCAATTGTCGTTTCCCATATTAGTTAGTTTTCTATTATTTTAGTGCATGCTCATAGACATCTTCAAATACTTATTTCATACACATTCCTAAAAATTTACTATCTTTTATGTTCATCATGCAAACTTGAAATTGGCTTTAAGCATATGGAAATATGATTATGATATTATAGTTATTGCATGGTTAATGAGTGAATATGTATAAAATGCAATGAATATCTATGCTTAAGCTATGGTTATTAGTATTGTGTAGATGTTGTGTGAACTAACTCTTTACAACCAAGCAGCTAGAGCAAGCAAACTATAGCTTGCAATAACTAGGAGATGTAGCTCGTAGCCAAAGGTGTTTCAGACAACGATGCAGGGGAAGTTACAAGAATAGGTTGAGTGCAACAATTACAAAATTGGAGGTGTTTATTTGTCAAGGTGATTGTGAGTCATCACATAATTTAATAAGACTACTGGAGGAGAAGAATTCTGCCACAATTGAGAATCCAACATGACTATTTCCACAATCCACATTTTAGTTTTTTGTTGTAGAAGAGTTACAATCCCATTTGAATTCTTCTTCCTTTTCAGTTATGTTTTTGGTTACTCAAACTTTATCACAATCTATTATGTAGGAAGTGGTGATTTATGTTTAGATTTCATTTTAAAGTCCTTGTTTTGATAAGACTCCCCCACACCTATATGTATGGTTTGGTGTTCGAGGTGATAGTTAGTTAGTTGATTGAACAAGTATAGTAGATACAAAAAATATATATCTTAAGTTAGTTTAAAGTTTGCACAAACAATGTTTGTTTACCAATCATGTTTTTATGATTGATATATTCTAGAAGAATCTCATTAGATTGTGATATCTTGAGTTATGCAATAAAGATGTTTTTTAGTTGTTGTTATGATTGAATTAATTTGAGGAGCTATATTTGAGTTTAACCTGTGGAGGCAATCACTTGAGCGAGGGCCACTCAAGGTAACTGTTCCCCACTTTAATTTCTACACATTTATTTCTGTTACAATAGTTATTTTCATGAATGCATTTGTCTTAATCAGATTCTTCATGTTGTAAATTTGAATGAATTTATGAATAAGGTCTTGTCTTATATTCATGCTTTATTTTGTTTCAATATGTTGTTCTCCAAAGTGTAAGTCTAGTTAGCAGAATTGGTTAATTACATAATTAGTTTCTTGACAATGAACTAGTCACAGTCTTTAGCTATAAGTACCTGTAGTAATAGTTCCAACATTACTTCTTTTCACTATTATACATCTTATGTTTTTCAGCATGTGTAAACACCTATGCTAGGATGATATAGATAGTGAAGAGTCTTTGGAAGCACATATAATTCCAACATCATCACAAGCTTACGTTAGCCCTGGATGATAATTAAATGGTCAGTTTAAGGGTTTAGTGGACTATTCAATTAGGACCCCCTCTGAATTATGTGTCTGACACCAAATTTATTGCACATTAGTAGGGACTCTACATTTTTCTGTCGTTGCAGAGGATGGTGCTACTTTCAAAGATTCATTCCTGTTATTTCAAGATTTCATAGTTTAGTATTTTTTTTTTAGCGTTAGGACAATTAGGTTTTACTCCATCAATACCAGAACATTTCAATTGTCCAGGAATCGTTGCTATAAAAAGTCACACCTATTGTATGCGAAGGAAAAGAAATACTTTGGGAAGCTTTCTCTCCTCAACACATGAAGCTAGAGTGGATATTGGTGATCATAGTGATTAGAGAGAATGTATTCTTGAAGAAGAACTTTCCCTTTCACCTACATCCATTGCGAACATAGAGGAGACCTTCTAAACCATGGCTAATGCAACAGTGGATGACCCACTAGAACATGTTTGAATTTCCCATTGGCCAACCAAGAGAGGGCCACTGTCTTAAAGATACCTCCTTCAACATTGTCTATCTTCTATGGCTTGGTAACTGAGGATCCATATACCTTCTTTTCAATTTTGATGTCCTATGTAGAAGTTATTACTACACAACTGATGCACATAGGCTCAAGTTGTTTCTAGAAACCTTGAAGGATGCTTCCTTGAGATGATTTATGGGTCTGGGAAGAGATGTTGTTCCATATTGGAACACTATGAAGAAAAAGTTCTTGGAGAAATACTAGGACTATTGTAGAGGAGTTGACAAAAGAAGAGATGACATTTTTAGAATGTATCAAAAAGAAGATGAACCATTGGAGGACTATGTAGAAAGGTTCCACTTCTGCTTAAAGAATAATCCACAAAATAGACTCTCAAAAGAATCCTTGAAGTTAGTGTTTTTAGGAGGAGTCAATGATGATTGCATGGATGATCTTAACCTTATTAGGTTAGGGGATGTATCTCAGTTACCTTTTGAATAATTTTGTAAGGTTTATAGAAACTATTCAAGGACCTTTACTAAGAGCACAAGGGGGGAAAAACATCTTCCATCAGCAAGACATCTAATGGAGTCTCCAAAGTGGAATTGAGTAACCTACTGTTCAACATGAAAGAAGATATCATAAGCCATTTGGCTACCCAACTAGATAGTCTACATGTGAAGAAAAATTAAGAATACATAGAGGCAATCCTTACTGAATACTACCCTAACTGTAGACAAAGAAATTTTTATTGCAAGTGCAAAAGAGTGGTAAATATTACAGAGAACAAACCAGGGAAACCAAAATTTCAAGCATTAGAGGGTGAAGATGGACAATTAATCTATATTGCACAAAGGATACCATGAAAACCAAGACAAGGTATGCCTCAAGATCCTTTAAATTTCAATACACCATTTCCAGTTAGCAATCAAAATTTCTCTAGTTGGAACCCTCAGCCTTGGGAAAACACCCAAAATCAATGGAAAAATCCTCAATCAAATTTGAACCAACAACAACCAAATGTGTGGCCACAACAAAATTTTCAAGGATCTAACTACAACCCCCAATGGCCACAATAGAAGCCTCAATGGCAAAAGGGCCAACAATTGAAAAAAATGAAATATGAATTACCAACAGCCTTTATAGCCACAACAACAGGCCATCATTCCCAATCCAACAAACCCAACTTCTCAACCACCAAGAGCACCTCAACTGCCAACCCAACCTGCACCTAACCCAAATAACAAGCCTGTTCAACAAGACTACACTAGCGAGGCTATTCAATACCATACTTATGGGGTAGAGGTGAGTGATGTCCACCTCAGATCAGATAAAACACCGATTGAGCCTTCATCCCCTCGAAATATTGAGGTGGTAGATGAGGAACCCTCAAAAAAAGATTTGGATAATCCACCTCTAGAGCCTCAGTCAAATCATGTGCACCAAACCATTTCAATTTCAGAGCCTCCATTCCTTGACCATTTAGCTATTTAAAAACATTGAAACCAAGCTGGGATAGTCCTATTAGGGAAGCTTAAAGATATGTTTATAAAAATACACTCATTCAAGCCATCAAGGACATTCCAATTTACACCAAGACAGTAAGAGGCCTTTTGTCTTAAAAATCCTGGGAGAAAAAGAAAATACCCTCAAACTATACATGTCCTAGGGAATCTTGTTGACATTATGTTAGGGAACATCACTATCCCTAAATATATAGACCCTTAGAAGTCCAACGGTGGATGTTAAGATAAATGACACTCTTATCAAAAACATCTTGATTGACTTAGGGGAAACCATTAATGTCATGACCAAGGAGATAATGCAACTACTACAATTAGTAAAACTTAGACCTACACCCACTATTTTACAGTTGGAAGATAGGTCAACAATGAAACCTGAGGGCATAATTGAGGACTTGGTCATAAAATTAGATTCATGGGAGTACCCTACAAATTTCATAGTATTGCAGCCAAAGGCCAACCTTACAGGCTATCCCCTTATTCTAAGAAGACAATGGTTAGAAACAACTGGTGCATTTATAGGTTGTAGGTCTGGAAACATGATTATCTCAAATAGAACTGTGACCAAGAAGTTGGTCCTTTATCCACCAACCCAACTTCATGTAAATTTAGAACAGACCATTTGGCATACCCTAGATAAAGAAGACCAATATTCTCTGTAGAATCTCATGAATATTGAACGCAACCCTCTATTGAGTAACCAAGATGAGGATTATTTAATTAAACACATTATATAGAATTACTATAGTATGAACCCACAACAACAAGACTGTATTTCATATCTATAGGATCCTCTATAGAATATTATACCTACCAATTCATCAGAATCAATATCCCAACTTTTCCATTCTTTATTGCCACAACAATTTGTCCCAAATATTGTTGGAATTGACCTTTCATCTATATAACTAGCATCCAAGACATTAGAGATCATGCTAAATGTTAGCAGTGGATTAACTACTAAGCAACAAAATTCTCTAACCACTGTGCTATAGGAACACGCAACAAAATTTGCATGGGACTACTATGACATAAAGGGGATTGATCTAGACCTTTGCATGCATAGAATCTACATTAATGATGGTTTCAGACCAATTAGACAAACCCAAAGGAGGATGAACCCTACCTTAAGAGATATAGTCAAAACTAAACTACAAAAATTACTTGATGCAGGTTTCATTTACCCTATTTCTGACAGTCAATGGGTGTCACCTCTAGTTATTATCCCCAAGAAAGGATGGAAATGGAGAGTATGTGTGGACTATAGAGAATTAAACATAGCCACTAGAAAATACCAATTTCCACTACCTTTCATTAATCAAGTGCTTGGATCTCTATCAAGTAAAAAGTACCTCTCCCTTCTTGATGGATTCAATGGCTACAACCAGATTAGAATAGCCCTAGAAGATCATGATAAAACCACCTTTACATGCTCTTTGGGAAAATATACCTATTATGTTCTTCCCTTTGGACTATGTAATGCTCCAACCACTTTCCAACAGACAATGCTAAGTATTTTCTCAAATTTTTCTCATGACTCCATGGAAATATACATGGATGACTTCACAATCTATGGAGAAACATATGAAGAAGCACTCAATAATCTAGAGAAGGTCTTAAAGAGGTGTCAAGAATACAATATATCCCTAAGTCATGATAATGTTTCATGATGATGACCCAAGGGATTGTTGTAGGACATTTTATATCAAGTGAATGGATTCAAGTGGATCCAAACAAGATTGAGATAATCTACACACTCCCTGTGCCACAAAAACAAAGAGATGTAAGGAGTTTTCTAGGGAATGCAGACTACTATAGAAGATTCATCAAGACTTCAAAAAAATTGTAGCACCTTTATTTTCTCTACTCACAAAGGATATGGAATTTGAGTGGACCATAGAATGTCAACACTCTTTCGAAGCACTTAAGACAACCTTAATAAAATCACCTATCTTGAGAGAACAAAACTAGACTTTACTTTTTCACATACACACATATACTTCTGACTTTTCCATAGGAGTAGTACTTGGATAGAAGGAAGGTAGTAAGGATTATGTTATTTATTATATCAGTTTGAACCTACAAGGAGCATAAATCAACTACATAATCACAAAAAAAGAGATTTTGGTAGTTGTCTATGCAATTAAAAAGTTTAGGCACTACATCTCAAGGTATCTAGTATTTATCCACATTGATCACAATGCGGTAAGGTACTTAATGAATAAACCTATGGTTGGTGGTAGACTAGTTAGATGGTTTCTATTACTACAAGAATTTGATATTACTATAGTGGATAAGCTTGGAAAGGCTAATGTGGTGGTAGATTTTATATCCAAATTACAAACACAACTAGCAAAAGGTTTTGTTGATGATTCTTTTTCAAATGACCATTTATTTTCTCTCACTATAAACACACCTTGGTTTGATGATATTGCAAATTACCAGTGGCAAGACATGTACCACCTCATTTCTCCCCTAGAGAAAAGAGACAGTTGGTGCATAAAAGTTTTCTATACTCTTGGGTAGCTAGTTATTTATTCTATACAGGTCCAAATAATATTATGAGGAGATGAATAATTAGGTCTATGACATCCTCAAAGCTTTCCATGATGAACCTTCTGGGGTACACTTTGCAACAAAGAGGACTATACTCAAGATTCTCACCATTGGCTATTATTGGCCAACTCTTCATAAGGAATTAGTAAAATATACAAGGAGCTATGTCAAATGTCAAAATATGTGTAGGTCAACTAGGACAAATGAGATTCCTTTCTAACCATAGTTCACACTAGCACTATTTGATAAATGGGGGCTAGACTTCATTGGCTCAATTTTACTAGCATCCAATAAAAAGGAGTATATCTTAGTTTGCACATATTATTTGATAAAGTGGGTTGAATTCAAAGCATTAAGATTTTCTAGAGATGGGAATGTAGCAAAAATTCCTATACGAAGACATATTTGCAAGGTATGGAGTGCCTAAAGAAATTGTGACAGATCAAGGCCCCCAGTTCACATCAGAACTGATTACTAAATTGGTCCACGAATATGAAATAAGGCATAGAAAATCAACACCTTATCACCCCCAAGCCAATGGGAAGGTAGAAGTTACAAATAGAGAGATTGAGAATATCCTAACCAAAATAGTGCAGATTCACAAAAATGATTGAGCAGCAAGGTTACACAGGCAACATGGGCCTATAGGACAACTTGGAAGACAACAATAGGCTTTACACCCTATGAGTTGGTGTATGCTAAAACAACAGTCCTACCCATTAAATTTGAATACAAGACACTTAAAATAGTATTTGAATTGGATATGGACTTGATAACAACACAAAAAGAAAGACTACACAATCTGAATGGGTTAGATGAGATAACAATGGAAATCGTGCACCACACTAAGATTGTTCAAAAACAAAGAACTAAAGGGCATGATCAGTTTATAAAAACAAAATAATTCAGTGTAGGTGACTGGGATTTATTATATGAATCTAGGTATAAAGATTATAAAGGGAAGCTACAATCACAATGGTTGGGACCATATGAAATACAATTTTTTCAAAATGGAGCAATCAAGTTGCAGACATAAGATGCAGTTAGATTTTCACTATTCGTCAATGGCCACAAACTAAAAATTTACAAGAAGCCAACACAAAAGGATGATTTTATTCTTTCTTTAATGCATCAATATGGACCAAGTAGTGATTTTGATACAAATATACTACCACCAAATAAATATTTAGTAGAAAAAAATACTAGTTTTATAAGTGACTCAACAAATGAGCTACACAACTCACCTACTGAGGTCACTTAGGTATAATTCACTATCACACTTCACATGCACACACTACACAAGTCACACAATCGAAAATCCTTTTCACATCCACTTCACAATGTAGTAGGGACCTATAGCTTCATGAATGAAAGCTGACACAGTTTAGATAGGGACCTATTGTTGAAGGTACCCACAACACTCACCTATCAAAAATTTAAAATTTTTGCCAACTTAATTGCATGTCATCCACATACATTTCATTTTTTTGTACATGCAGCCAAATACCTATTATGTCATTGCATGTAGCTTCACAATCACATTCCACATTGTATTCCTCAATTTCCATGCATTTAGGAGATCACTTCATATCCCATAAGTTGTACATTTCACAACCTTTCATTACCGCATGCCAACCCATCATTTCATCCATCACCTATTGAAATTAAGCAAATCTCAAACCATAATCAAACTATGGACACTCCTAATCAACTTCATGCGAGTTGCTCATTCAATTCACTTCAAATTGACAGGTACACATACTATTTGCATTTAATTTTGCATGCTTCATATTCATTATCTTATTTCCACTACATGTAATAAAACCCCCATCCTAGTAAAGTACAATTAAGTGAGGCCACTTAAAGGTTTTAGTTGGAGGAGAGTACATTTTCCAAGGTTTTTAAAAAAATTGCCACCAAAAACCCCAAATACCTTTATGCCTTTCTACAACATTTTATCATCTATTTCCCAATTCCAATTCAATTCAAGCTGGAACAAACAGAGTATAGCGGCTAAAATTGAAGAATGCAAGTATATCAAACAAGAAGTATTGGTGAGGTTAAAGTTGAGAGTTGAATTTATAAAATTTGAACAAAATAGATTAGTTTACTATCATGGGAGGAGATTTTTTTGCATAGAGCCATTTGCACACCAACATATATTGGAAGACAGGTTAGTCTTTCCTATTTTTAGACAAGAAGGATGGTTGGACTATTTCCTAAAGCTGATAGAGTATAATGAAGATATGGCACAATATTTTGCAGAGACACTTCAACATGATGAAGCCATTGTTCGAGGGTTTAAGGTAGACGATTTAGAGGTTGCAATACCAGAAGTATCTAGTCTACCAAGAGAAGGATTTGAATTCCCTGTTGTTATCATGGAAAATAGCAGCGCTCATTCCATGGATAACCCCCCTACGAAACTTGTCTGTTTCATAGGTTTGTGATGTACAAGCATGCAAAATGAAGTGATTTTTGATCCACCTCAAAATGTGTTCCATAGTCTCACATAGTCCATTTGAGCATCCCTCTGCTTTCATCTTGTGAAGACCTTCGAAATGAGTATCTTCAGGAACACTCATTGTTCATACTTCACAAAATTGTGAAAAAAGCAAATGTTTTGGAAAACAACGCTCTAACTTTTTGAAGAAAATTTTCAAGTGTTGAAAGTGCAAGGTTGGGGTTTTTTAGTGCCATTGCACCTAAGTGAAATGTTAACTTGGTGCAAGGGCACTGATTTTTAGTGCCCTTACACCAAGTCTCCATACAGAAAAAATTTCTAAGTGTTGAAAGTGCAAGGGCGGGGTATTTTAGCGCCACTACACCTAAGTGAAATGATGACTTGGTGCAAGAGCGTTGATTTTTAGCGCCCTTACACCAAGTTCCATACTTAGCCATTTTAAGTCCTGGGTGGTGATTTTTATCTGCATTGCACTTTTTCCAGCAAGTGCACTTTTTCCAGACTTAGTCAAAAATGACCAAGGCAGTGATTTTTGACTCAAGTGCACTTTTTCCAGACTTAGTAAAAAATGACCAAGGTGGTGATTTTTGACTCAAGTGCACTTTTCCCAGTTTTTCACTAAGTGTTGAACCCAAGTACCAGGGTGTTGATTTTCAGCGCCCTGACATTTTTTGCCAAACTTACACATAAAGTGCCAGGGCACTGATTTTCAGCGCCATTGCACCTAAGAACATTCTCCAAAGTGCAAGGGTGCTGATTTTCAGTGCCATTACACTTTTGGCATTTTTTGCCTTAAACACTTCCAAACCACTTTGTTTTCGCTTTGAACCTCGTTTCTTTGCTCCTGCATCGTTTTCCATGCCTTATCACTCGTATCATGCTTTCTCTACATTGTTTTCTCGCTTCACACTTCCCAATGCTACTTTTTCTGCTAGTACCTGTTGATTCACCACCCTTGCACTTTCTTTCCAAATTTCATCAAATGATCTCGAAGGTGAGATTTTATGATCCAGTGAACTATCCCAAATCTACAAAGAAGTCGTCATGCTGCAAGTTGAGGATGCCAGTTTTTCAAAAGCCTCAATACATGTCATTTTCAATATACAACTGACACTTGATAATCTCAAGATGCATCTTCGTAGGTGCAAGAAAATCCATTCATCCACCAGAAGGTCGATCACAAGAGTTCACACCCTTGTTGATTACATAGTCGGCCCAGATGAAAATTTCATGCAGGAGACCAGGAAGAAGTATGAAGAATCCGTGCCCAAGCAAGGAACCATGAAGATTCCTGATCTCCCATTGTTGAACATTTTGATGCTTCCCTTTATGCATCTTGTAAATAGTTTTTGACATCTTAAATGTCTTTTTGTAAAGTGTAATTACACCGAAAATATGAGATGTAATTTCACATAAATAAATTACACTTTGACTTAGTCACCTTTAGGGTTTCCTATTTTTACTCAACTGATTCCCTAAATTAGCTCTTCCCTATTTTTTATAAATAAGAGGGATTTCTATTGTAATGGTTACCTTTTGATATTTTGCAACGAAGTGCTGCCCCTTTGAAACAAGCATTGAAACTTTGTGTTCAATTTTGTGAATCTAATCTAATCAATAAAGAAGAGGATTGCATACCAGAATTTGTGTTGGAATCGATTGTCTTGTGTGTTGATTATATCAGTGGTGATTTGTGTATGAGATTGGAAGGGCTTCAAGTGGTTTATGTAAACTTTGTGTTGCATTTATCGTTTGGATTTGTTTATGTTTGAAGGTTTTGGCTGAAGGCTCTACAAGACTTTGTGCTTGTAATCATTCATGCAGTTCGAGGAATTGTTGTATCTAAGAAAACTTTGTGCTTCTAATACAATGAATGATACTTCTACAGGATTCAACATTGAAAAGGCTACGAAACGACTTTGTGCCTTCGTGATCTTTCCCTTTTCCTTTTGTCTTTTGTTATTATAAATCATACCTGGTATTTCTACGTTGTGCTTTGACAAGATAGAAATATCGACATTACTGTTGTTGTTTAAGTTTAAGTTATCAGATCTAAAGCTTTTCATAGTGAAGCATTGTAAACATCTTCTCTGAAAAAAAAGAGAAGGATGAATGTAACACACCCCCCCATTTCGTAAGTGTAGTGTACATCTTGTAAGTATTTCATTAATTTTACTATAGCTTTTATTAGTACTAAGAAGGGCACCTCCCCTTTTTGAGAGGAGAGATTATATCTCACATAGCTGTGGTTGAAGTCTAGATGGCGTAATCTGTTGAAAAGTTGATTACACTATTTTCACCCAACACCTGTCAAGGAAAATGCAATAGCTACCAAGGATGAATTCAGCGAGTATGGGGAAAACCTTGACTTGACATCCTAGGGTACCAAAAGGTTATCACTACCATGGGTATGGGCTTCTTCTACCTCTTATATTATCAAATATCTTACATGTGAGTGTAGACAATCTCTTTTATACACACTGCATTTCAATATTTTGAGTCACCTTCATCATGATAGAAGGGTTAATGTGCCCAATTTCATTTATAATGTATTGAAGAGGATGGGGTCTAAATATCAAAGGAAAAGAAACAATACAACATTGCCACATTATATTTTGGTTACCCTATTAGTGAAAAGAAGTCTAAGGGTTCAGTACCCACATGTTTCTTGGGAAAGCTTTTTAATTTGTGATCATATTAGTAATATTTTTGAAGAACCAATTTTCCTAGAGAATTTGGAATCACCAATTGCATCATTGAGGTCCAAATGCCCTCTTGTTCACCTGTCGCTTCACCTACCCATAGCAAGGGAGAACCAGAGGAGAAAAGTTTGTGAAGGTCACCACCTACATCCTTTGAGCAACCTACAGTAGAGGATGTCCAGGAAAACCTGACTTCTTCTAAGACACAAGAAATTAGAAAGAGGATATGTGGTTCTTCCTCCACACCCACAGAGGTGTAGAATAAGAAATCCACCCAGCCAAGGCATTCACACTGCCTGAAAAAGAAGGGTGTTATGAGGGGTAGTGTCAAGAAGCAGGAGAAAGAAGACATTATGATAGTATAAAATGATTCAAAATTAAAGGAAAATATTTCTAGAAATGTGCATACACCTGTTAAAAGAAAATGGTATATTTCAATCACCTTTGAATCTAATTAAGAGGATGTTTGTTTTGCCAAGAAATCAAGGAAAAGAACCCCACAAAGCCTTGACAATGAGGGTTGTGAATATATTGGGGGTGGTGATGATCGATTTTTTGAAAAGGATGAGAATTTGTTTATAGAAGAAATAAATATAAAGAAGGAGATACAAGACGCATTATAAAGAATTAAATAGTTAGAGGAACTGGTGAGGACATATGAGTAGGGAGACAAGGAGAGAGACTTAAAGATTAAAGAGTTGGAGGAGAAAATTCATACCTATAGGGATGGGTCTAAATTGGAATTACTTACTCAACTTGCCATAGTAAAGGTAGGAAACACATAAATCACAGTTGAAAGAAAAAGATCCCCTATTGTAAGAACTCCAACCTATCATACTACTATGTCTCTAGGTTACTAGCTATGGAAGGTAACTCAAGAATTCTCCCAACAAAAACAAAGTTAGAGAAGGAAAAAGAAAAAATGGTTTCAAAACATATTAAGGTATTGGAGAATAAAGAAACAGTTGAAAAAGATGACTGTTAAGATTGAGGAAATAGTAGATAAGGCTACTCAAATTATCAAGTGTAGACCTCCTGCTAGAGTATATGATTTATTCTTACAAGAAAAGATTTTAAGTTTTCAATTCAATCATTTGATTAGTAACTTGCCAGTTGCAATGAATAGAAAGTTTGACTTTTTCAATGTTTTTGTTGATGCTACACCTAATGTACAAGACCACTTATGTGAATTTTATTTACATAATTATGTTGTGCCAGATGATACCGAGTAGAAACCATTAATTTTTGTGGGTGATTTATAAATTAGGGCACTAGCTTCATACTTCAAAAATGCAAAGCAGGGGGGTGAGATTATGTAGGAATATGTTAAGAGAGAGAAATAAATTACTCTCCCAGTCAGAAAGGAATCTAAAACCCCCAATGTGATAATAGAATAATGGACAGAGCTTCTACAGTACAAGGATGTAGGTAGAAAGATTATGAATTTAAGGATAAGATATTATGAAAGGATGTCAAGACTAACTGTAGGTCTCATTCATCATTGTTATTAGTTTATATAGGAAGGATGGGAGAGTTTGACCCTTGAGTTATAAAAAAAGGATCCCCACTCTGTATATAAATTCATAGCTATGCTTGAAAGAATATAGAGGTACATGGATATTACTAGAGATAGACTTGCATGGGAACCTCCCACCTTCCAACCACCAATGCTTCTCTACTCAGTGCCACGTTAGATAGAGGAAAAGAATGAAGAACGTGAGGAAGCCGAGATTGTCAGAATGGCCAAAATTTCATGCTATGGAGGTTTTTATTTGAAATAGCTAAAAGGAGTGGATGCTATCATAGGCCTTAGGGAGATCACCTCGCATTATAACCTCCAGTCCTAATTGATTTGCTTGAGGAAAATGAATCGGCTAGTTGGGGGGAATAATGAGGCCAATTATTAGTTATTTTTTTGTTGTCTTAGTACATGCTCATAAACATCTCTAGATACTTATTTCATACATATTCTTGAAACTTTATTATCTTTTATGTTCATCATGTAAACTTGAACCTAGCTTTAAGCATATGGAAATATGATTATGATATTATAGTTATTCTATGGTTAATGTGTGAATATGTATGAAATACAATGAATATCTATTCTTAAGCTATGGTTATTAGTATTGTGTAGATGTTGTGTGAACTAACTCTTTACAACTAAGGATCCAGAGCAAGCATATTGTAGCCCACAACAACTAGGAGGTGTAGCCTGCAACCAAAAGAGTTTCAGATGGCGATGCAAGGGAAGTTCCAGAATAAGCCGAGTGTAGCAATTATAAAATTGGAGGCATTTATTTTTTAAGGTGATTGTGATTCATCACATAATTTAATAAGACTACTGGAGGAGAAGAATTCTACCATGATTGGGAATCCAATGTGATTGTTTCCACAATCCAAGTTTTAGGTTTTTATTGCAATAGAGTTACAATCCCATTCAAATTCTTCTTCCTTTTCAGTTATGTTTTTGGTTACTCAGACTTTATCACACTCTATTATGTAGGGAGTGGTGATTTATGTTTAGATTTTAGTTTAGAACCCTTGTTTTAATAAGACTCCTGCACACCTATATGTATGGTTTGGTGGTTGAGGTGATAGTTATTTAGTTGATTGAACAAGAATAGCAGATATATCATATAGATATCTTCAATTAGTTTCCTATTTGCATAGACAATTTTTTTCCAAGCATGTTCTTATGAATAAGATATTCTAGAAGAATCTCATTGGATTGAGATATCTTGAGTTATGCAATAAAGATGTTTTTAAATTGATGTTTTGATTGAATTAATATGAGGAGCTAGATTTGAGTTTAACTTATGGAGATAGTCACTTGAGCAAGGGCTACTCAAGGTAAATGTTCCCACTTTACTTTCTACACATTTATTTATGTTACAATAGTTATTTTCATGAATGCATTTTTCTTAATCAAATTCTTCGTGTTGTAAATGTGAATGAATTTATGATTAATATCTTGTCTTATATTCATGCTTTATTTTGTTTCAATATGTTGTTCTCTAGAGTATAAGTCTAGTTAGCATAATTGGTTAATGTAACTGAGGATTTTTTTGCAAGATTAGATTGTTAGCAAACATACATGCATATTAATCAAATCCACAATAACAATAGAATGCATAGGAAATAAATAAAGGAAATCACTGAAACAAGCTCACCCAATCCTTCTTCCCCCATGACTGATTTCCATTGAACCTTCTAGTTTTCTGAAATGTAAAGTGTGCCCTCAGATTGTGATGAGCAACTCTACTATGGACTAGCCCTAAGCCAAGTGTTGAAGGATTTCTTAAATACTATGTAAAAGAAACTAAATCCTATATGCAAGTATTAAAAGTAGCTAAATGACAAAACAAGATGAATCCAAATTTCAAGAGAATGCAAGAGAGATTAAGATCAAATTCATAGATATTCAAGATTGTTGAAAATGAGGACAAAATTGGCATTTTATAAAAATGCAAATTTTGGATGGACGGATAAGATTAAAGATTAAGAAATGCCCTAGAATCAATGGTCAAAATTCAAAATGGCAACTTTCAATTAGGGTTAGGGAAAGATTCCCAAAATGAGTGGACAAGATTTAATTTAAGAAATTAAATCAAGGATGGAGAATAAATGTGACAGTGAGATGAAAATTAGTAAAAATCAAGAAGATCAAGTTGAACAAGAAGATGAGATTTAGAAAATCAATAATTTTAGCAATTACTTGATTTGTAGAAGAATAGTACCATTTTGAATTAAAATTAATTCAAAATATGGATTTAGTGTACTAGAAGTGGCAGTTAATCATGTGAAGCCATTTTAAATAAATTGTTTTATTTAAAATGAGGGAAATGTCAAATAAGGTAATTAAATAATTAGAAATTATTATTTAATTTAGAGAAGGTGATTGATTAATTAAATAAATTATTAAATCTATTTAATTATAAGAAGACTTGAGGATTAGTGGCATATTAAGTAAATAAATAAAATATATTTATTTAATAATTAAGAAGACATAAATGGCAGAGATTAATTAAATAAATTGAGAAATTTATTTAATTATGAGAAGACATTAGAAAATTAGTGACACATTAAATAAATAATTGTGTCTACATTTGCCCCTCTTTGTCATAATGCAATTTATCGCGTTATGGCAAAGAAAACAAGTCAAGAATATGCCCCAGTGAAGGTACGGAGTGCCTATGCCCCCTCAAGAATTTTTTTGAATTTTGGCCCGGAGTAATTTTTTTTTGGAAAGTGTCCCAATTAGTCAATTTGATGACCAGAAAACAACAACACGATCAGTTTCAAAAATGAAGGAGTTTGAGCCAACAAAAATGTCAGTCAAAGGTGGTCAAATGAGCCTCCAGTACCAACCTATCAGGTGAAACCCTAATTTTCAACCTATAAATAAGTTGAAAAAGCCAAACCAAGTGTCATTTTCATATTTGCTATTCAGAAATTTTGGAGATCAGAGCTCTAGGAGAAGATGGTGATTCCCGTGACAGACCACCGTGGCTACCGCGTGTGGACATTCCGACGATCCGAGAGCGTAGAGGCACCGGTAAGCACCCTAACCGACCTTTAATTTTTTTGATTTTCGTGCATTTATTATGGTTTTGGGGGGAAAACGAATGTGTTGCGACACAAATCCTGTCACGTAAACCGCAATCGCCTTCGTGTTCGACGAATTTGATTGTGTCATGATGCAAGTGCATTGGGTAGGCAGGTTTAGGTTTAAAAGCACGCAACTGCTAGGGAAAATTATGCATGTGTCAAAATGTGATGCATATGTGGTTTTTCACAACGCAAGTGACATGTTGTGACGCAAGTGCTAGGCCAAATGATGCAATTGCTATAAAATGACGTAATCGCCCTTGGAAAAGTGGAAATCATTATAAAACTTCGTAATTTCTAGATGAAATGACATATTCATGAAATTGCGATGCAACTGCGAGATGCAGAGCCGCATGTGATAAAGCACGACGCAATTGCAGTCATCGCGACACAATTGCAGTTGACCAGGGTTGACCAATGTTGACCTTGTGTAGACTCTTGTTTCAGATGCATGTTTGATTTCCCAGATAGTGATAATGTGCTAAATTATTGACCCATGTGTGCTAACCCTTGTTTCTACGTGTGCAGAGATGATTAGTTCCTATTTATATGCGAGACTTCAAGCCTGCTACCTATGTCTTCAGAGATCTACTGAGTGATAGGGAGAGAATGGTTGATGAGACTGGGGTTGTACTACATCACCTACATGTCCATTATTTGGGAAAACAGGGGATAACTGATGGCTCTTTGCGAGAGATGGCATTCTGAGACATGTTCCTTTCACTTACCCACAAGAGAGGCCATCGTTACTTTGGAGGATGTCCATCGTATTATGTGCATCCCGATTAGTGGGGAGAGAGTGGTATATGATCCACACCGAGGGCGATAGGCCCTAAGAGAGATGAATGAGGATTTCGGTGGTGCCGGTCTAGGAATTCATGGGTATGAGATCGGGTGGGATTTTGTGGCCGACCATTTTCTACGATGGGATGCCATGCTTATGACATTGATTTCTGGAGTGTTGATTCCAAATCGTCACAGACATGGGTTTCCGATTGGATGGGGGGATGTACTAGTCTGTATGCGTGCCCAAAGGACAACTTTGGCTTGGGGGGCCTGCTTGTTGGCTATGTTGTATCATCAACTTCATGAGGTTGTTTACCAGGAGGAAAAAAGTATCAGTTGTGGTACTACTTTACTTATGATCTGGGCATGGGAGCACATTCTCGTTTTTCAACCACCAGTATAATTTCAACAATTGGATTATGGGATGCCCTATGTTTATCTATATGATGATTCTATTAGCCAGACTCGCGTAGGAGATACCAAGTACTGGCGACATCATATTGACACACTGGTTATCTTTGTCTAGAGACCATATAGAGATTGTGCCTAGTGGCCGGATGAGGATGGCCATTTCTCATTATGCAGACAGTTTAGATACTTGATTGGCCATACAGTGGAGAGTCAATTTATCATTGAGATGTACCTACCCCAGCATGTACTATGCTAGTTTGATGAGCAACAAGTTTTTCCAGTGGGTACAACAAAGTATGAATGATCGTCTAGGGAGATCGTATGGGGCACCAATAGTAGAGGCAGTAGAAAAGCAGAAAATAGATGGCTTGGTCATGCAACAACGGTTATGGAGAGGAGGTCCAGTAAATGTAGGGACATCTTCTGATTTTGACGCCTGGTGGAAGACTCACAAGCCCATTCCATTGACAAATTTGTATGGTCTGACTTCTATAGACCGTAGATCAGTTATCGCACAGGTGCAGAGGGTAGGTCGGGGTGGCAGAGATGGAGGGAGAGATGATAGGGGGGCCAAAGGGAGAGATGGAGGTAGAGATGGCAGGGGGGATGGAGGGAGAGATGGTGGTTGGGGAGATGGAGGCAGAGGTGGGGGGGATGACGAGGGTGGTAGGGGAGGAGATGATGGCAGAGACGGGAGGGGTGTGAGGAGGAGGAGGGGTGATGGAGGGTGGAGGTAGCCCGAGAGAGTTAAGCAGAGAGTGGGTGGTGCACCATTGTCACCCATCCAAGAGGAGGGTGAGGAGGGAGAGCAGCTAGTTGGACAGGAGGAGGATGAGGGGGAGGATGAGGCTAAGAGAAGGCTACATGAGCAGATGATTGACGGGGATGAGGAGGGGGATAGGCCACCCATTTTGCTAGTGGGTGCTACCATTGATTAGAGGATCATAGATCTCCATAACAGACTAGATGTGGCCTTGTCTCAGAACAAGGCCCTGGCAGTGGAGTTGGAGGTTATGAGAGTGTAGAGAGACCAGTATGTTATTTGATGGCAGGAGTCAGATAGATGGGTGACCCAATTCGTAGAGTTGTGTGCCAAACCATCAAGGGATATGGTGATGGAGCTAGGGAGGATGGCCGAGAGAAGGGGCCAATACAGGTTGTTATATGAGTAGGTCATTCCACCAGAGAGACGGGACCCAAGATTGTCTCAATCATACAGTAGGACTGGCAGTGGCACTCGAACCCATAGCAACAGCGGATCACATAGTAGTAGTCATACTAGTGTTGGGGGGTCCACTTCATCAGGGCAGTCATCATGCCATAGGTCACACAGTTTGCATAGGCATTCATCAGGCCACAGCCATAGGTCAGGACATAGTCACAAATCAATGTCATTAGGACACCAGGAAAAGCAGAGCTAGCCTCCTATCGTTGAGCCTTCAGGATCCTAGAGTCAGACTCCGGACACCACTCCTATCCAGGTCACTTTATGCCTGATGAGTCAGTCACAACTGCCTCATGATTAACCTCCATGGGACGGAGGGGGCACAACATAGGACTTGCATTTTGATATTTGTATTAGACATTTGCATATATTGACATTTGAGCCTACGAACTCCATTTTTGGGACATCTCATCACTCTATCCTGTGACATGATATTTTTTGAGATTATATATATGCGACGCAGTTTTGATGTGGCCTATATGATTTTATGTGTTATGGTGCTCTATGCTTTATCAGATGCTATGTGATGCATTTATGATGCTATGAGATGTATGGATATCATGTTTTATGTTTATGAATACAATTATGGGTATGGTTATGTATGTATGCATTGTGCAATGTATGATGATATGACTCCTATATGTTAATGCAAATGATGTTTATGATGTGTATATGTTAATGCAAATGATGGTTTTATGTATTCCAGATGGATGAATGTAAATGATAGTGTCATGCAATGTGAATTATGGTATTTGATTTATGCAAATGTGAAATATGAATATGAAATGCTCATATGATCATGTATGCAGCTCTATTTTTTTGTATATCACAGGATATCATCAGAGGACATGAGAAAAAAAGACGTAGATGGATGTTAGTGCGGAGAAAGATATGCATGTTAGTGTGGAAAGATATGCATGTTAATGCAGAAACAAAAATCCTTCAACATTTTCCATAGTACTATCCTAGTTATTGCTCTTTAATCATCATTGGGCAAAAATTTCATGATGGCTGACAAACACTATGATATGACGTAGATCAATAGTGTGCAAGGTTGAACCATCACGTAGATCAAAAGTCACAGGCAAGGATGATCATGACTCATACAAGAGATGCAATTGCCCCTAGTCCTTTTGTCATAAATAACCGCTAAAAAGAACAAGACTAATCATGAGACGTCGCTGCTTCTCTAAATCCTGATGTCAGGACATCCCTGAGAAACTAGCCACATGACAGTAAAAAATAGACAAGAAAATCATCGTACTATGTCATTGCTCCTCTAAATCCTTAAGTCAGGACATCCTTGAGGAACTAGTAGCAGGATGATCATCATGGTATGTCATGGTTCTTTTGACGTAAAGAACTAATACCATGATAACCATCAAAAAGACAAATAGTGTTTGTCAAGTGAACAAAATGTCAAGTGTTGAAAATGCCAAGTGATTTAATGTTGAAATGCCAAGGTTGACGGGGTCAAGGTTTCCAAATGTTGAGCGATACCAAATTTAGGAAGGACACATCCTGAATGACGTTGATATCAAAAGGATCGATTCTCAGAGTTAGGAGAATCCATCAAAATGCCAGATGATGATGATGATGATGCTTAGGAAGGACACATCCAAAAGCATAAAGAAATGATGAGAGTTGCTTTTCAGAAGGACACATCTAAAGAAGAACCCAAAGTTTTGTCAGGTTGATTTGTCTTGATAGAATTTGAATACATATCATTGTTGCCATGCTAATTTGACTGAAATTTTGATGAAACAGATTGCCGATAGACTGCCTGCTCAGGATTGATAAAAGATTGGTTTGACTTTGATGATACTTTGACGTGTGTGAAAGTGTAGTGCCATGAACCCTAATGGACTGACCTAGTGTGGCCTTGGGGACTCATCAATTGATGACCTTGCCTATGTCGTGCACTCAGAGACCTCATAGTTCGACATGACCAATGACTTTGTCCAAAAGATAGAAGTTTGAATCATGATTTTATTTTGACAAACCTAGAAAGACTAACCTAATGTCTTGGGGTTCAAAGATGAATCATGCCTACATAGAAAATGTGCAGAGACAATGTAGTTCAGACCAGGACAACAAATTGATTGACATGACTGATTGGATTGACGGGACAAGCATTGAATTTGACTCTATTTTTGGTATTTTGACATTTATTTGGATGTTTTTGTAATTTCTTCAGGACATTTTCCAAATTTTTAGGTCTTTTTTCTTCAAAACATTTTACAATTTTAAAGACTTTTTTCAAGACTTTTTCATATTTTTATGACTTTTTTCAAGACTTTTTCAAATTTTTTACTTTTTTCAAGACTTTTTACGAATGTAGGATCATGTGCGACACCCACTGCAGTTACATGATAAAGGTCTTTCCCCTAGATAGGTCGAGGATTATCTAGCCGAATGAAATGGAAATAGGCAGATGTGGGACAAAAGGAAAGGATATGCAAGGGGTGATGACAACCAATGCTAGCCATGGCCAGAATTGATAGGACTTATGATGAATGCCATGAATGTGTTAGGCTGTTGTGACTATGCAAACTGGATGAAGGCCGATTAGAGTAACAGTAGATGGTGGAGCAACGATTGACTACGCATGGTGCCTATTTGCTAGGTTTTCACTATTGGACAAATTCATTTCTTTTTACTATTTTTTCCATTTTTTGATTTTTTTGGTGTCACCAAGACGCCTGTTTACCAAGTTTTCATCAAGGGATGATTTTTTCTTATTTTTCAATTTTTTGTATTTTTTAGGTTTTAGCCAAGCTCTCTGATGCTATGTGTAGAAATTTCACAGATGTAAGTTGTTGATGGGTTATGTCAATTGTTCTCCATCAAGTGTGGCCGACTGATAAGCTCCAAAACTAAAAGTTGTAGTAATAATATAAGGATAGAGCCAATTAGGCTCAAACTTTCTAGGATTTTCACAGTTAGCCTGATTTCCTAGATTCTGCATGAGGACCAAGTCATTGATTTCAAATTTTCTCACCATGACTCTTTTGTTATAGCTCCAACAAAGACGATTTTGTTATGCCTGCAAATGATTCAAGGCATTTTGTCATCTTTCTTGTAACATTTCAAACTCATGTAGGCGAGACTGTCTGTACTCTTCATTATTGATCATTCCCTTCAAGGAGACTCAGAGAGAAGGAATTTTGACCTTGATGGGCAATATGGCCTCAAATCTGTAGACAAGGGAAAATGGAGTGGCTCTAGTGGGTGTACGAACATTGGTACAGTAGGTCCACAAGGCTGGATTGAGTTGTAGGTGCCAATTTCGGCCAACGTCGTTGATGGTCTTCTTAAGAATGCAAAGAATTGTTTTATTTGACGCCTCAACTTGACCGTTACCTTGTGGATAATATGGTGTGGAGAAATGGTGTTGGATGTGGAGTCACTCACAGAGTTCATGAACGTCCTAATTTTTGAATGGACGATCTTTATCTATGATGATGGATTGTGGGACACCATACCGGAAGATGATGTACTTAAGGATAAACTTGGATATTTTCTTATCGATGATGTAAGTGAGGGGGACGACTTCAATCCACTTAGTAAAGTACTCAATGGCGGTGATTATGAATTTATGGTCATTAGAGGAGGATGGATGGATCTTACCCATGAGGTTGAGTCCCCATTGTGCGAAGGGCCATGGAGAAGTGATTGATCTCAGATCCTATGCAGGTGCATGGATTAGGTCACTGTGCACCTGGCATTTCTAACATGTTTTGACAAACTGAAGAGCATATTTTTCTAGTGTCAGCCAATAGTATCCAAGTCTGGTGACTTTCCTAGCTAAAGTTGGGCCACTTGATTGAGATCTGCATATACCCTCATGCACTTCTCATAAAGTTGTTTGGGCTTCATCAGTTTCGAGACAACAAAGAAGGGTTTTATCAAAGCCACAATGGTATAGGGTGTCACTAACGATGGTGTGTCGGGAAGATTTTCGTATAAAGGACTTTCTCTGGTTATTGGAAAGGTTGGGTGGTAGGGTTTGCGAATTAAGATAATCATAGATGTCTTGGTACCAAGGTGAATTGGGACCAAAAATCTCGCAAACCATTTCTAACTATGGGGTGTCATATGCTGCATCAATAGTTGTTCAACTAAGAGCTGAAATTGTGACACATTTTTGGGGATGTCTAAGAGAGATCCAATAGTAGCCATTGCATCGGCTGCCTTATTTTGTGTCTTGGGGATTTGTTCAAAGGCAATCAATTTGAAATATTTCAGGAACCTATCCACTATTCGCTTGTAGGGGAGCAACTTTTCATCTTTTATTTCCTAGTCATCATTCACATGGTTGATAACTAACTAAGAATCCCCGAATACTAGCAATGTCTGAATTTTCCGTTTAATTACAATTTTGAGTCATGTGACCAATGCTTTGTATTCTGCAAGTTTATTAGTACAAGGGAAGGTGATCTAGAATGCCTTAGGAATTGAATCCCCTTATGGTGTGATGAACAAGATACCCACTCCTGAGCCATGACCAGTGTGGGACCCGTCAAAATATAGTTTCCAAGGTAATGTAGGTTCTGCATGAAAGATCGAATCATCGAGAAAATTAGTTATCAGTGGATGAGTGCCTTGGATGGGTGCGTCTACAAGTTGATCTACTATTACCTACCCTTTTATTGCCTTATGCTCAACATATTGTATGTCATAGTCACTCAAAATCATGACCCATTTTGCTAACCGGTCTGTCAATGTTGCTCGACTTAGGAGATACTTTAGTGGATCAATCTTGGCTACCAGGTGTGTTTGGTGACTCAGCATGTAATGTCTTAGTTTATGTTCTGCAAAGAAAATGCAAGGCATACGCGTTCAATGTTTGTATAGTTCAACTCATATCCTATTAGTGTGTGACTGATATAGTATATGGCTCTTTCTTTTTCCTCCTAGTCATTTTGTGCCAATAATGCCCCCAGTGCATTTGTAGTTGCAGAGACATACATGATCAATGAATTGCCTTCAATGGGCGACATTAAGATAGGTGGTGTCAATAGATATTCTTTGATTTGTTTGAAGGTTGTGTGGCATTTGTTTGTCCATACAAAGGGGATACTTTTGCATGACAGGTACTGAAATGGTTGACAATTGTCTGCCAACTATGCGATGGAACATCGGATGGACTGCAGTCTTCCCTGAAGTGTTCTCAACTCGCTGATTCCTTTTGGTGGAGGCATGTCTAGAATTGATTTCACTTTAGTAGGATCAACTTCTATGCCTCATCGTGAAACTATGTAGCCCAATAGTTTTCCCGAAGTAACCCCAAAGACATATTTTTTTGGGTTCAAATGAACCTTGTAATCCTCTAGCTATCTAAAAAATTTGTCCAGGATCCCGAGATGATCCTTCCATGTCAAAGATTTGGCCAAGAGGTCATCCACATAATCTTCCATTAGGATATGCATCATGTCATGAAATATTGTTGTCATAGCTCTTTGGTATGTGGTGCCTGCATTCTTTAAGCCAAAAGGCATGACATTCCAATAGTATGTTCCCCATGGGCATGTGAATGTCATTTTGTGCCGATCCTTAGCTGCAATGTGGATTTGTTTATAGCCTGAGAAACCATCCATGAGAGACAACATCTCGTACCCTACTATGAGATCAACAATCATGTCTATATTCGACAATGGGAAATCATCTTTTGGGCAAGCCTTATTTAAATCTCTGAAATCTATACAAATGCGGATTTGTGACAATGTTGGATATCCAATTAGCATAGTCTATTGATCTTGTGAATCCAGTATCCAATAACTTCTTTAGTTCAACCTTTACAAGTAGTGCGATCTGTGGATGCATTTTTTCGCAATTTTTGTTTGACTGGTTTGATACTTGGAATCAAAGGAAGATGATGCAATACCAATTTTGGATCCAGACCTGGCATGTCAGCATATGACCATGCAAAGTTAACTTTCCTTTCTGTGAAGAATTGTTGGAATTCAGGTTTTTCTTCTTCTGACAATGATGCGGCCAAGAGAACCATTTTGGGGTTCTCTGGTGTAGCTATGTTAACTTCTATGGTGTCTTCGATATGCATTGCCGGTTTTTCCTCTATTACAAGAAGAAAGTCCAATCCTGCATCCTTAGGTGCCTCAGAGAGGTTTTCACCTCCGGATACGTCCTTTATTTTTACTATTTTGTTGTCAGAAGGTGCCTTGATGTTTTCACCTAAAGACATTTCTTTTTTTATTTTATTCTTTGTATTTTTGTGACTGAAGGATTGCATAATCTAGGTCAATAGAGAATCCCGCTTTGTGATCACCCCATGATATGCCCTCTCAGAGTCCCATGAGCTCTGTAATTGCCTCATCATTCTGAAAGATATCTATGGCAGGTGGCTCTTGTTGGTCCTAGTCAATTAGTTGTGGGTAAACAAGGGAAATCCCATCGTCGGTGTTGGTAAAGGATGGGGAAGATGCGGAAAGCATGCAAATTAAAGCCTCAAGTGTGAAGGCGAAGTTGTCAATTTCAACTTTCGTGTCAGATTTGATGGATGGACCATACTCATATTCAGATGAGTTAAATTCATAGTCATAATATGGCATAAAAGTATTAGCATCATGACTATTGTATGGCATTTCAGAGGCATGGATAGTATGTTCAAACATGTCAGGTTCATGGGTGGGCTCGAGAATGGGGCGAGAAAATTCAGATGTTGCCAGCGACAAATTTTGTTCTTTTGGATCCCAAGGAATGCTCACCCATTCCTTAATTTTAGAGTGATAGTCAATAGGATCAATGTTGTATTCTTGTCGAAATATTTCTTTAAAAGGGAGTTGGCCAAGTTTTAGGAATAGTTTGTCAATATCATAGTTACTCAGGGTTTTCTTAGATCCCCATTCCCATTCATTAGAGTCAATTTCAATAAGGGATTCTTCACTTGTCTCGACATTTTTTGGAGCCATTACATCCTCATTTGAAAGTTCATAGGTACGCTGATTGTCAGTTCCGAGCTGGTCAAACCCTAGCCCTATGTACGTTGGTCTTGCAAAAAAAAAACAGGTTCTCTCCTTCCATTGTTGGCTTTTCTAAGACCACTTGTGTCATCAAAACCAAGTTCCTTGCATATGTCATAGCCTTTTCCATAGAGATTCACTGGTAGTGGAGGTAATCCTTTTGGGTCTTTGTAGATCTAGTTAGCTATGTCGATAATGACTTCATTAATCATATATCCCCATAGTGTGAATATTGTTTTTGGCGGAACCTTGAAAGTTGTTTAAGGCTCAACTGCGAAACACGGTCTACCATAGACTTTAGGTGGCTTAGGTATTGTGGTGATACAATAAGCCGTATTCAATTTGAATTCTCCACAACCAAGGTCCCTGATTTGAAGGTCTTTACTCGATAAGGAGGTCGAGGAGGATGGTGTGGCGGAAGTTGATGAAATGGATGATTTGGTGAGTGCCAATGGGTCAATATATTTGGAAGAGGTGGAAGCTGAGGCTTCTCGATTGATGGGTACTTGGTGCTCAGCAGTGGCTCTCAGATTGGTACAGTATTGAAATGGATCAGGGTTTCTTGGGATAGTAATTTCAGTACCATCAAAAGGGAACTTCAGGAATTGGTGGTATGTGGAAGGAATGGCTTTTAGGGCATGAATCCATGGGCAACCAAGTAAGATATTGTAATGTATGTCATGATCCAGGACTTGGTAGGTTGTATCCATAATAACTGGTCCCACACGAATTGGAATTGTGATGACACCTTTAGAAGCATGTTCTTCATCATCATACGCCTTGATGACAATGCTCTTGGTAGCATCTACACATGCATCAAAGAAGCCAAGAGCTTTAACCAATTTTAAAGAGATGTTCAATCCTTCTCCGCCATCTACTAGGACTCATCTAACCTTATGCTTATGGACAAAAACCTTGATATGAAGGGCATCATTATGAGATGGTTTGGGTGAGGATTAGTCAATGTCTGAAAAGGTAATGTGGTGAGGCGAAGTCAAATATCTGACCATAGTTTCAAAATGATTGACATCAATGTTGTTTGGGATGGAAGACTCTTGTAGAACCTTATCTAAGATGGCCTTATGTGGGGGCGAGATGCAAAGCAATTCAAGGATGGAGATTTGAGTGGGTTTTTTGTTCAATTGCTCAATAAGGTTGAACTCTGGCTTAGGTTTTGACTACCTGGCAGACAGACTAGGTATGGTAATTTTAGGCTGACGAGCAAAGGGACCTAGGATGGTGACCTTGCCTTTACATTTTGTGACATTGCATTCTGGGGCCTTTTTAATGGTGATGGTATTGACACATTTATCATCATCAACAACATGAAGATTGTTAATGATGGTACCACTAGAATAATTGAAGGCGAGACATACGTGATTGTCTTGATTATTATTATGCTTTGTGCCAGACAAGGAGGGGTTACCAGAACCATGATCCTACAATGGGTTCTTGTGGATTGTATGATCTAAATTAAATGCAAATGGTTGACCTCCCAACTCAATGGTATGGTTTTCTATAAGGTCTTGCACAAGATTTCGTAACTGACGGCAAGAGGAAGTTTTGTGCCCTTTGACATGGTGGTAATCACAAAATGCATTATCATCCCACCATGATGACTTGAATTGACCAGGGTCATACAGTTTAGGTTCTTCCAAAGTTATGACACCATTTTGGATAATTTTCTTTAAGACAATTTTGATAGGCTCACCCAAGGGGGTGTATGTGCATTTTTGAAATTGTCGTAGTTGACGTGGCTGCCTTTGATTAGATTGAGCAGGATTATTTTGAATAGCATCGACAGTTGGTGTTGGTGTAGTCACAGGTGCATTTTGATTTTGAACTCCTTTGATGGTGAGTACATGACCTATTGCGTTGACGGTTTTCGCATCAACCACACCATCATTGGTGATGTGTTTATTTTTAACCCAGTATTTGGTTTTGTTATTAGAAGCACTTGGGTTAGTGTTTGTGGTGGTGTTGATTATTTTCCCACCATATTTTAATTCGCCTTTGGCGATCAAGGATTTTTCAAGTTGAACACCTTTTTCAACAAGGTCAACAAAGGTGGTACAACAATGGACTTGTAAGCCATATCTTAGCGGTCCTAGAAGATTTTATACAAACATGGTGACTTTCTCCTTTTCAGGTATTTCTATCGAACATCTACTTGCTAAGGCTCTCCATCTTTGAAAGAATGGGATAAAAGTCTCTCTTGCATCCTCTTGGGTAAGTTTGCATAAGGAGGCAATGTCAATATCCGTTTGAATGTTATAGGCATAGTTTTCAACAAACTTGTTTGCCAATTAATCCCATGTTTTGATTCCTTTAAGAAATAGCGAGAACCACTCCAGTGCATGGATTGCGAGACTTCTAGAGAAGAGTCTCATGAGATAGGTTTGTTCATATGCAATGTCCATGCAAGTGGTGGTGAATTATCTTATGTGTTCAATGGGTTTTGTCTTGCCTTTTTATTTAGGGAAATGTGGCACCACATATCCATGAGGAAACGGTGGCATATACAAGGTTGTGTCAAACGGATATGGACATAGGTCATGTGACAAGTAAGACTTTTTGTTTGACTGTTGTAAGGTCTCCACTTGCATTTGAAGAGCAGCAAGTTTGAGTGTGAGTGCCTCCACATTTGGGTTGTTGGTACCATCACACATGTTGGTGATAGGTATGGATTGAGTGCCCACCTATTGTGATGAGTTGTGTTGGTTTGGGATTTGTTGTTGGTGAGAAAAATGAGTGTTCTGATTTTGCGATTGTTGGAAATGAGCGTTTTGATGAGGGATGTGCTGTTGTGTATGAACCTAAGAAGCATAAGTGGGGGCATGGGATCCCGCCATGTGGGATTGAATTTGGGGGCCTTTTTGGCCTTAAGCATGTTGATGCCCAAATGGAATGGAAGATTGGGTGCCTTGATTGCCTTGCACAAATAGGTAATTATGACCTTGAGGATTGTTGGTATTTTGCCTCAAAGGAATGTTAGTATTTACCTCTAAGGAATTAGGTTGGGTGCCTTGAATGACAACTCTTCGTTTATTCCTCCCAAAAGGGTTTGATGAGTTGGTTTCCATAGCATTTGAAGAACCTAATAATAGGTTTTTTGATGTACTCATGGAGCTAGATGAAGTCCCAAAGAGGTTTGAGGTGGTTGCACCCATTGTCGATCCAAATGTTTGTGAAGGAATAGTGGATGTTTGTTGGGTGATGTATTGTGATGTGGTGTTGGTTTGGGTAGATGATCCCCCAATAGATGTTGTGTTGATCATAGTGGATGCATTGGTTGTGGTGGTAGCATGACCAAGGGAGGTAGCATTAATGGTGTTAATGACATTTTGTGAAGTGGCTCCCATGGAAGTATTGTGTGATTGGGGATCCAGAGATGTTGCTCTAATAGTGTTGAGGTCAAATCCTTTTGGTAACCTAGCCCCTTGGTCAAGGAGCATAGCTAGGTATCTGGCTGAGTTTTTTAAATAGATTCTTCCATAAAAGAGGCCACTTTTGGGTTTTGGGCAGTATCTTGTATGTCTTCTTCAAAGACTTCCCCATTTTGGTCTCTATGGACAAATTATTCGAAAGGATTGTGTAAACAAGGTGGTAATGACATCTCACTGAAAGGATTGATAACATAATTTCCCATGTCACTAGAAAAGGTATTTATGTCATTAAGGAATGAATTCATGCCGTTGGTGAAATTGAGAAAGTTGGTTTCTTGACCAAAAGAACCCATGAGTCTTTTCTTTCTTTGCAATCTAGTTTCAACCATAAAAAGTTTTTCTCAACTTTAAAAAATGGTGGAGGATGACCTAAATATGAATTTTTTTATGACACTATGTTTTTGGGTTTTTTGGAATGAAATGATGCTATGTAATGATGGTGAGTGGTAATGCAAAATGAGACTATAAGGAAACTAAAGGTATGTAAATGCAAAGGATAACTATTGCAAATGGGATGAGACCAAAAGTGAAAAGACTAGTTTGATTCTAAGATGCACTCACTAATGGTAAATCTAAGGAGATGTAAACTTGACCACTCAAAGTTTTGGCAATGCTTCAGGTTTGGAATATCAATGGACTATAAAAGGACTAGGGAGGACAAAGTGAAATTCCCACACTAGACTAGTGAGTGGGAAATAGTTCACAAAAGGTAATGACTAAAGACAAAAGGGTGATTGATTCCAATGATAACCTAATTTTGAATGCAAATTTTTGACAAAGGATGGTAAGGAATCTACTCCTAAAATCCATAAAAAATGAGTGTCCAAGGGGATGGTAAAGTTTAACAATGCAAGTAATTAAATCCAATGGAATCCTATGGTGACTTAAGAATGCTACCTATAATGCAATAATGAGGGAAATTTAGCAATTCAATATCTGGTTTGACAGAGAAAGACGTGTTGGAGTCTAGTAAGGATGAAATTGAGTCTCAGTTTTGGTAGTGAAATGAAATTTTTGGAGACTAGAAAATGTGTCATAGAAAATGCATTGCGACAAAGCACATGCATCGTAGAAAAAGGCGATTGTGGTGTTACAGATGGAAAATGCAATTTTAAATTACTATTGTGGCATTTGGTAAATCAATTGCAGTTTGAAATTGCGATTATGACTTCTGGTCAAGCAATTGCGGTGAAAGACAGTCGATTGCCATGTTTTAAGTTGCACATGTGTTACAATAGACCGTTTGTGGCTGAAAATTTATCAATTGCATTCTGAAATAATAGTTGCATCGCAGAAAGGTGATTTTGACAAAAAGTCAACAGATTGCAAGGATTTTGATTCAACTTGGCAGGTTTGTTTCAGATTTTGGGATTGATGTTCATTTGTTCAAATTATCTGAAAGCACTTGGCAAACACATGATGTTGTAAAAAATGAAAAACAACCACATAGAAAACATTTACAAAATTATATGGCTGCAAAGACAATATTCTTATGGATCCCACGCAGATTTTACTCCAACCGCATATTCTTAGCGGATGAATTCAAAAGATTGGCCCCACGGGCTCCCTCTTACAATGCACTCACTTCTCAAGGCAACCAATCTTCCAACCTCCATGAAAATCCAATGGCAGATTGATCATCTCTACTAAAAACTATACAGGTGTGTGTGCCTTGGAAACGACCGTTGCTGCACCAAAGAATAGAAGGTTTTTGGCCACTAAAAACAAGGGTTTTAATTCAGGCACCCATTCAAGTGGTCATACATGGGGCACAAGATTAAGCTCCATTAAGGAGGCACTCCAGCTTGAAGAGGTTAAGCTCAATGGGGTTTTGGGGAGTACTACTTGGTCCGTATGACATATCTGCACTCATAATCCTAGGCTTTCCCTTAGGATTCACATTTGTATACTGGTCGGGAGTTGCTCGACTAAAGAGCTTCGTTGCCAATTTGAGTCTCTTTGGGGTGAGTAATTTTTCCCACCAAAGCAGGCCCAGTTTCTAAGGTTAACAAAAGCAAGCAAACATATTCGTAGTTCAATCAATCTTTGTTGAAAAACAAAGAGAGAGCACACCAATATGTCTGACTCACACTTGCATGGTTCTTATTTTTAAACCCAAATTGAAATAGGAAGATGTGATAACTAACTAAATCATAAAACAAAACAAGCATGCATTCATTTTAACTGTTTGTAGTGTTGTTCAAGGAAAGGGTTCATTTTAACCGTTTGTAGTGTGAGCTAACTATAGTTCATTTTAAACCCATGAAAGTGTGTTTGTTCTTTTTAAACTCATGCAAATGCGTGATTGTTCTTTATAACTATGAGTGACATGCATGATTGATTAGATGATTGAAAAATAAATAAATAACCAAGGGTTAGATTCCAGCTTGACACACGCTGCAACAGATAGATTAGTACCAAAAATCTCTAATCTAAAAAATAACAAAAAATATAAATTTGAAAGACAATAAAAAAAATAAAATTTTTTTACCAGTTGACTGTGTCGCACGCAGTAGAGCAAATACATCGTTCAGGACTGCAGATGCAGCTCAGTATGTTGAATGTAGTTCGGGTTATGTTGATTGTGGCTCTTTGTCTATCAGACGCGGTTTGATTTGTTAGTTGCATCGCTCAAAATAGCAAGTGCATCATGACAGAGCATATGCGTTGCTTGAGGTAGAAAATGTGGCACAACAGAGCGGTTGCATCGTAGGAGCTGTCAAATGCATCGCTCCGTACCTGTACCTACAAAAATGTGTAAAAAGTGTCGAGTTCACCAATGTAACTGAGGATTTTTTTGCAAGATTAGATTATTAGCAAACATACATGCATATCAATCAAATCCACAATAACAATAGAATGTGCATAGGAAATAAATAAAAGAAATAACTGAAACAAGCTCACCCAATCCTTCTTCCTCCATGACTGATTTCCATTGTACCTTCTAGCTTGTTGAAATGTAAAGTGTGCCCTCAGATTGTGACGAGCAACTCTATACTATGGACTAGCCCTAAGCCAAGTGTTGAAGGATTTCTTAAATACTATGCAAAAGAAACTAAATCCTATATGCAAGTATTAAAAGTAGATAAATGACAAAACAAGATGAATCTAAAACTCAAGAGAATGCAAGAGAGATTAAGATCAAATTCATAGATATTCAAGATTGTTGAAAATGAGGACAAAATTGGCATTTTATAGAAAATGCAATTTTGGATGGATGGATAAGATTAAAGATTAAGAAATGCCCTATAATCAATGGTCAAGATTCAAAATGGCAACTCTCAATTAGGGTTAGGGGAAGATTCCCAAAATGAGTGGACAAGATTTAATTTAAGAAATTAAATCAAGGATGGAGAATAAATGTGACAGTGAGATGAAAATTAGTAAAAATCAAGAAGATCAATTTGAGCAAGAAGATGAGATTTAGAAAATCAATAATTTTAGCAATTACTTGATTCGTAGAAGAATATTATCATTCTGAATTAAAATTAATTTAAAATATGGATTTAGTGTGATAGTAAATAATTGATTTTAAGATTATTTACTAAAAGAAGTCGCAGTTAATTATGTGAGGTCATTTTAAATAAATTGTTTTGTTTAAAATGAGGGAAATGTCAAATAAGACAATTAAATAATTAGAAATAATTATATAATTTAGAGAAGGTGATTGATTAATTAAATAAATTATTAAATCTATTTAATTATAAGAAGACTTGAGGATTAGTGACATATTAAATAAAATATATTTATTTAATAATTAAGAAGACATAGATGGCAGAGATTAATTAAATAAATTGAGAAATTTATTTAATTATGAGAAGACATTAGAAAATTAGTGACACATTAAATAAATAAATAAGATCTATTTATTTAATAATCATGAAGAATAAAAGAACATGAATTAATTAAATAATTATGAGTTATTTAATTAATAGCCGAAGGTGGGCCACAAACATAATTAAAATGTCATAATTATGCTAGGACGAAAGAAGATGAAAAATAGAACTTGCAAGCCTAAGTCATTTTTATGTGTCTACAATTAATTATAGAATTCATTTTTTGATAGTGAACTAGTCACAGTCTTTAGCTATAAGTACTTGTAGCAATAGTTCCAACAATACTTCTTTTCGCTGTTATGCAATTTATGTTTTTCAGCATGTGTAAACACCTATGCTAGGATGATCTAGATAATGAAGAGTCTCAGGAAGCAAATACAATGCCAACATCATCACAAGCTTACATTGGCCTTGGGTGATAACTAAATGAATGTCTTTTCAAGGGTTTAGTGGACTATTCGATTAGGACCCCCTCTAAATTGTGTGTCTGACACCAAGTCTACTAGACATTAGTAGGGAATCTACAAAATCTATGGCTTTACTCATATTATTTGTGTTGACTCTAAAATAAAATGCCAAAAGACCCATAGGTTGTTCATCTAGATATCTAAATATACCTTCACCCTCACCTTATCAATGTTACCTTTTGTAGCACCATAAAAATCAAATTTGACCCATCCAAGTTCAAGACAATGCTAAACACATCTAGGTGAAACCAATAGAGACACTTTATTGGTGTGACTAAAATATTTAAATTGAGGCCAGGCATGAGCTCATTTGGCCTACACTTCACAAGCATACCAACTCTCCTCTTTATATATTCCCCTAGACGAGAAATGATAATTTTCATAAGATCCAAAAATATCTCCATTGATTGCTATGTTCCTTGAAATATTATCCTATTGTATTCAAGCTAGATATTCCAAACAATCAAAGTAGGAGAACGATTCCAATTGAAAATTAAATCTAGGCTCTTGATCTTCAATGGTCAACTCACCAAAGATTAGGAATATTAAGGGGAGTGTTCCCAAGCTAAACCCCATCTATCAAGGAAACCTTGTGATAAATTTTTCAAGCCAAATCACAATGAATGAAAAGATTATCATTATCCTCAACCTTGTTTCTACATATGATGCATTGTGAGGGACCTGACATCCATAATCTATAATCTATCCCAAGTGAAATCCCGACATTTGCAAGTAAAGTACAAAAAAATATTTGCCTTAGGAAGGCCTTTTGAACACTAAATTCTCAAACCAAGAATTTGGCATGTGTTATCAAAGTTGTAAAATTATTAATGAAATGCAGAGATAATAGAGACCTTACCACTACCATGACCTCCTTAAACCATCATATCTTCATTGTTTGTGCCAAAAATGGCCCAATTGTCAAGATTTTCCTAAGGCATAATATAAGCTCTAACCATGTCATCAACAAGAGAATAAAATTCTTCCATCTTCTACAAGGAGAAGCATCCACAATATAGTCTTTTACCAATGTTCCCTTAAGGTCCTCAAAATGCATGGAAAGAGGATTAAATATTTAGATATCTTTCAATGCCTGGTCTTAAAGTCAACAATAATGTCAAAATTTGATTTTGTCCCCTCTACATAGTGTCCTTTTGACATCTAGAATAATAATATCACAATAAGACCTTATGAAATTCCAAATGCTTGATCCCATGGGAAGATTCAAAGAATACCTAAAAAGGGGTATATTGTTCAATCTATAGATATTTTGCTTGAATTACCCTACTTTGGTATCTAGTTTTCTCCTCATGAATTCTCTAGGCCATTTTAGCTCCCAAGTATTTGTTCAACTTCTTGTAATTCCTAACCCCAAGACCACCCAAATTTTTAGGCCAATATATCCTTCCATTTAATAAAATTGTATTTAAATGTGTTTTTTCTACCACAGTAGAGAAATATATGTTGTATCGCCTCTAGAACCTTATCCAATTTACTATGGAGCTAGAATAAAACATAAAATATATGAATATTCAATCCAAATATGCTTTGATCAAAGTGATTCTACTTGCTAATGAAAGCCATTTTCCTTTCCATGAAGCCAACTACCCTTGTACCCTATCAATAACATTCCTCCATTCTACTTATTAGGATCCCTTATCAAGCAACGACATCCTCAAATATTTTCTTGGGAGCTTGTCCACCTCAAATCCTATAATCTTGTGAACCTCCAAGCTCTCCAAACAAAATCCTTAAGAAAAGTTCTAGATTTCAAAATATTTACCTTTTGTTCAGTTACTTGCACATATTATAATAGTAATTTCATAATGCAATAAGCTTCTCTTGCCACTAATTCTCCAAAGAGAAGAGTGTCATCTACACATTACAAATAAGTAATGTTACTTACCCTTCGGGACACTTGCAGCCCTTTTTAGATTTCCACAACTCACCTTCTTTGATAATCTACCCAACACATCTACAATAATGATGAATAAAAAAGGGAAAAGGGATCCCCTTGCCTTGAACCCCTTTAAACTAAATAAATCCATCATAGATTCATTGATAATTAAAGCATATGAATAAGAGATTTAGTTGTGATTCCAATTGTACCATTCTTCATTGAAGCTAAACTTTTGTAGCACTTTCATAAGGAGTTTTCATGAAATTTATCGTAGACTTTTCTCACATCTAGCTTATTCGCCATGCCTTCTTTCTTCCTCATCTTAATAGAATGAATAGTCTCATGCGCAAGAACAATACTATCCAAAAATTTCCTTCCCTTAATAAAACCACTATGCTCTTATGAATTCATACCATCTGAGCATTTCTTCAATCTCACAACCATGGCCTTAGAGATAATCTTATAAATATTATTACAAAGATCAGTCAACCTAAATTCATCAAATTAATTCAAGGTGAATTATTTTTGGGAATGAGAGCAATATAATTTGAGTTCCAAGAATTCAAAATAAATATTCTACATGTCTTCTTTCCTCTAGTGCCTTCCATGCATCTTCCTCAATTATATCCAAAAATTATGAAAAATCATCTTTGAAGCCATCTGGACTTGGACATTTCCTAGCACCTAATGAAAAGGTTGCATGGCGGATCTCCTCCAAATAGAAAGGTTATAAAAGTTCCTTGTTTTGAGAATCATTTATAATCCCTAGAATATTCCTCACCATAGTCTCTTGCACCTCTTTGATTATTTGGCACATCATAGTCAAGTAAAATCCTTGAAGAAATTAATCCCTTTTATCCTTATAGTGTCAATATCTACAAAAAATATACTAGAGGGGAGTTGGATACTCATTATAATATTATTTTATCTCATTAGTTTCCAAATGAGAAAAAATTGTATTTTGATCTCCTTCCTTTAGCCATTTGATTCCATTTTTTTGTTGCTAGAAAATCTCCTCCGTCCTTAAAATTATGACATGTTCCTCCAATAACTCCTTTTCAAACTCCCTGAGCTCTAGGTAAGGTCGTGTTAGGATTAAGGTGTCATCCACCTTATAAATCCTATCCTAACATCCACCTACATCATGTAGACGATGTTGAATATGAATCCATATAAAACTTTGAGATGATATTGAAACCTATATGTATGTGCATGTAAAGATAGAAAAATCATGGTAGAGAGATTTTATTTGCACATGTTTATATATATGTGTGTGTGTGTAGTTAAGTTATAAACTTAAAATTAGGTGATTTAAATACCTCACAATAATGCATTGGGTCACCGTCATACTGAAAATATACAAAGACCACATTCTACATTCAATGTCAGGTCAATTATCCAAATTCACATGTGATCTATTTATGTTGAAGTAACTAAAAATTATAAATTTGAAAATATAACTTTCTCTTAATATACTATCTGGTTCATCGTAGCATTGATGACCCTCCCAATCAATCGAGATTAAAAAAATGAAGGGATTTGGTGATACTAGTAGTTGGTCCCAACTTTAGAACCAATGTAGTGTCATCGAAAATAATCCCACCAAATGATCTTAGTGGAAAAATTGGTGTAACCTCAACCTAATCAAGAGCTTATTGAGGGGTGGTTATAGAACTAAGTGGAACATCATGATGTTTCCTTGAGCATTATGCAACTATCTAACCATGGTCCTTTTGTCCATCAAAATTATACTTAATATGTGTTCACACAACACCATTTAGGTTCTCATACTTTGTGCTTATAAAATGATATGTATTTAATATTCATATGTGATACATCTAATCAACCTACATCAATCATCCTCTCCAATCGTTTGTGTCATATCATGTGGCTATACTATATCAACATAAACAAAAGGATCAATGTTGGTTTACATGGGATCAACCAAAGGAATTCTAATATGTTTATGCAATAAGATATTAAGTGGTCAACATCACTAGTAATAGTGGTTATACTATAAAAAAATCACACATCTCAACGAGGTGAGTGCTAGCTCTATAGCTACTCCTAGTTCCAATTTTTTTGAAAGAATCAAAAGGTTTGAACCAACTAACACTCTCTTATTCATAGGTAATGGTGAACATTTATATTGAGTTTTGTTAGCAAACATCCCTCTCCTCTATCTAACATTTATAGAGATAGTTGTATAATCAATTAAAAAATATAAATACATATAGTTGTTTACAAAAATATAGTGGTAACTCATCATTATGAGACTATCTATGATGATATTCCAACCATATAGGATAAATAAGTGGACCCATAGTAGGATTTATGCACTTGGTAATAAGATAGGGTCACACTCTATCATGTACTATATAATATGTGAACATAATGTGAATCATATTTGATGCACGAGCATCTGAACGATCGATCAACATCAACAACAACAAAAATTGGTTTGTTTTTCTTTTCTTTCTTTGTGGGCAGTTACATTTGATTTGCTGGTGGATTGCAAAAATTTGAATATGCACGATTCGTCTTTTGATCAATTTTTCTATATGATTAAGTGCCAATTTAATCAAATTCAATCAAATTCAAAATTCTTATGAAAGCTAAAAATGGGAAAAGTCTTGATTAAACATTATAAAAGACCAAAAGCAAAGGGGAGTTGAACGGTTATGAAGAGAATGTGAAGAGACATTGTTCAAAACATGGAGGCAGAATAGAGAATAAAAAAAATGCAGATTGAGTTGCATGAAGGGTCGTGAGGGAAAAATGTGAAAGTGCATCAAAAATCAAGTAATAAAGTGCAGATTTGGAGAAGTAGAGGGTGTGCCTAGATGAGGAGAACGACCCGCACCACATTCCAAATGCTAGAGGAGAACGACCCGCACCACATTCCAAATGCTAAAGTTGTGCCATAATGAAGAGCAGGTCTGAGTGAGTTGAAAGTGCAGAAATAAAATCATGAAGAAAGACATAGGCGTAGATGAAGAAAAAAGAAAATCGATGCAAGAACAATGAAGTAAAAGAAAAAGACTGCAAAAGTAAGCTGAAGGCATGTAAATTAAAAAATGAGTGCAAAATACTAAGGGTAGAGGCACAATGGTGAGGAAGAAATCCTCAGCCAAATAAATGTTATTTTGATTGCCAAAAAGAAGCTACCAAGAGTAGACTAGGTAATTTACGCTAGGAGGAAAGAGACAAATGGATGCCAAGCAAAACAAATGCAGTTGAAGGGGAATGAAAGGGGTCGCAGCTGAAGATTGAGGAGGAGATGCATATCTGAGAGAAAATGAATGTAGATTGAAATGTAGAGCACGCAAATTTGAAGGGAAGACATGGCATCACAAAAGAAGAATGAGATTACTGTTTGAAAGCTAAAGTAAGGGGTGCACAACATAAGGGAGGTCTGTGTTTGCATGCTTAGTAAGTAGAGTAGTGGATAGTGATAGAAAATAGAGTTTTAATCAAATGAAGCACAAGGCCAGATGAAGACAAGCCACGCTATGTAGGGAAGGAGGTTAGATAGGATTTAAGGCTGAGTTTTCTTGTAATTGGACAATAGATATGAAATAGAGAAAAAGAAAAGAAAAGTGTGGGCATAGAATAGAGAAGGAGAAATACAAAGAAAGTGAAGATAGAGGTAGCTGGAAGCAGAATATAGAGGGGCAATGGAGTTGCTTGGTAATTGTATTGTTTAGGAAACTTGAATGAATAAATTCATTTGATTTATTTCATTATCGAATGTAATATTGTGTAATTTAAAATTGATTTAAATCGACACAAGTAATTATTGATTTTTTTGAGTTAATCGTTGTTGTAGTCTTTTGTAATCTAGGTTTTGTGAAATTTGTGTGAGAAGTCAGGGGAGTGTGTTTCTCTCTTCATCAATATCCAATAAAACAACTCTATTATTAGATGACCATTTCTCATGTATAGTAACACTCATGGAGAATGGTGCATATAACTACTCAATACTAGTATTGTCATAAGGGTTGTATGGTCGAATGGTATCAATCATACATCTAATCACATAGCTAATGGTGACCAACTCATCTCTATTTGATAGGTTTGGTATATTATGAATAATTTGATTTAAGAAATGTAGTGCATTAAATAATCTCTAAATGGTGGTAGAATAAAATTTACTTTTATGACCATAATTAAGCTAATGAAAAGTGTGACTAGCCATGTCTTGTTAAAATTGTGAAAACACGCATAATACAAGATCAAACAACAAACAAGAATACATTCCACAAATGAGAGGTGCAAAAGATGATTTTCTATTTCCTCAAAAATGAAAACTTACAGAAGTGTTGAATTTGACTAATACAATGAAGGAAAGTGCTTATAAAAGCAACCCCTAAATGAGAAAGAGATCAGACCATGTGACAAGTGTCAACATTCTATGTGATGAGACATAATTATCCAATAATAGATCAATCTAATAAAATACAAAAATACTCCTAAGCTTAGCTTAAGTGCATAAAGTGAAATTATCCTAACAATCAACTAAAGATTAATTAATTATTAATTAATAAAATTTTACTTCAACACCCCCCTTAAGTGTAACTTAGGGAAATTAGCTAAAAACTCTAAAAGTGAATGCATAAAAATTAAAAAATTCATGAATGGGTCCTAACAATAAAACTTGATGAGGTACCCATGTACAAATAATTTAATCTTTCATAGCTTGAAGAAAAGGAGAAAACATGATGAGAAAAAATCCTCTCCAAAAGAGAGAAAAACGAATGAAAGACTAAACCAATGTCCCAAAAATAATAGGAACATGAAGAACATCACTGAAACATGAAGAAATTGTATATAATTGTCAAAATACAACTTCTATAGTGTTGAAATGAAGAACCTAATTTGAAAAAGATGATGATTAGGATCAAGAAGACAAGAAATTGCATGAGTGCCCCCAACAACACTACTCAAACAATGATCAGATGATAAATAAAGAGAAACCTTTGACAATCAAAAATACAAATGGTATATGAATCTGCATGAGTGGCCCCAACAACACTATTCAATTGTGCAAGAGTAAATATCAAGTAAAAAATACAAGTACCGATAGTATGAAGAACACTAATCGAGTGAAAGTAGAAGGTCGCCTCTAGAAATAGGTGTAAGATTTACTATTAAATAAACCCAATATACAATGAAAGATTAGGAAAGCATAAAAGAAAAACAATATGCTAGAATAAACTATATTTTATATAGAAAATGAGAGTATGTGACAAATATACAAAGAACCATTGCTTTATATAGAGCAAGGCAATGCATGAGATAACCTAGGATCTCACATAAAGCATAGAGTTCAATTGGAGTTAGCCTATGCAATAAAGCAGGAAAACTTATATACGAAGAAAAGCTTATATATAAGACAACTTATCCAATAAAGTAGAAAATCTTATCTAGTAAGGAAAGCCTATCCAAATCTAGAGCAAATAAAGTAAATATTAACAAACTAATTACTTAAATAAAAAATAAAAATAGATAAAAACATACTAAGTAAGCTTAAGTGAGTGTAAAAAGGGAATATTTTACACTAACAACCCCCTTAAGTCCAAATTAAGAGAAAAACCTACAAAAGCTACAAAGATGGGTCTTGACAACTAAGCCTAATGAAGTACCCAATTACAAATAGAAGAGAAAGGAGAAAAATAATTGGGAACAAAACTCCTAATCAATTATTTCAAACTCAAAAAACATAAGCTACAACTGTCAATGAAGAGTTGTTGATAAATATCACAATACAATAGGATTAAGATTAGAGTCAAAGAAACCACTACACGAGTATCACCGAGATACTCTCAAATGCTCAAAATTATAGATTGGTACATAGTCTATACTGCTCAATAGGATTGGGTTAAATATAATATAGGTACTCAGTCTCTGAATATAGAATTTGATCGTCTAAATATAGGAAAATTTTGCTTTGTAGAAATCTTCTCTGAAGTGGACAAAAATTAAGATACTCTCTAACATTTCCCTTGATTTTGGAATTTTATCATGTAGTGATTGATTTGCACTAACAAGAAACAAAAAAAAAATGGTAAAAAAGATAAGGCATGCAAAAATGAATGAGAGAATGTAAACACAAAGCATGCTAAAAATAGATCAGCATGCAAAGATGGATATTCGCATCTTTCTCCATAGTTTTCTTGCCTTCAAAAAATTAGAACTTTATAAGTAGTGTGTTTATAATGCAATGATTACTTCCATAATATAGTACAAGACACCAAATGTATCCCTCTTATACAAAGAAGATCACCAAATTTTATAGTTATACCAAATTATAAGCTAAAATACAAAAATATAAACATTTGAATTTTTACTTTTAGTATTAGGGTGATCCCACAAAACTGGTTTACAATTTTTGGGCAAACTGGACATCGAACTAATTTTTTTAACTAAATCTTCACTTTCGGGCTCCTATAGCGGCTAAACCGTGAGGAACTTGAAGATGATGAAAACTACTGATTTGTGACGTTTTGTCTATAGATTCTAAATATATTTTTTCCATTTTTTTGGAATCAGATTGCACTTATTTTTCCATCTCCTTCGAAAACTAGTTTTTTTTTTTTAAAACAACATTTTTAAGGAGTGACGCTCACCGTATATAACATAATTTTTTTTGTATGAAGGATACAATTCTAATTTTTTTGAATTTAGATTTGTAACTATGATATCTAGCACTTTCATTTGGTTTTATAGTGTTTTATTGAATATTTTTTCCTTAATCAACTTTTGAAGTCAAACCAATTACAATTCAAACATAGGTGAACCGTATACAACATAAATTTTTTTGTATGTATCGAAATTCTTTTTTTTTTACTAGATCAAGGACATCAATACCTAGCCCGAACATATTTTTTAGAATTTTATTTTGATAATTTGCTATTTTTCCACATGTGCAAAATAGAGAGCTTGATTTTCAGTGAAAAACCTATGTTTAATCAAACTAAAAAAACAAATACATAATAAAACCAAAACATATTAAAATTATATTCGTTGGATAGCTCATTTTGAGGAATACTATCATCTAGTTGGGTCTGTGAAGTGTCCTCCATTTTCATCCTCAACCCGAGCTTCGAAGGGCTAAATTCTGGAGTTTTTTGGTGCCAGGAGGAAAGAATGGGGGAAAAGGGGGTTTTGCTCGAACCGGGGTTCATTTGAACCCCCTTTCCACAAGAATTTTGTTTGCTTATTTTTTCGAGAAATGTGAGACCCAACATTAAATGGGTTTGCTCGACGGGGGGTTCTATCGAACCCTATTTGGGTTCGCTCGAACCAGAAGTTTGTTCGAACCCCCAAAAACCAATTTTTTTTTGTATGGGGTCATTTTTTGCAACTTTTCCTTCCTCACCCGAATTGTAAACCACTTTTGTGGGTTCACCCATTAAATCTAGAAAATATACATGAATGACTATGTAGAACACTACAATACCTTTCCAACACCTATTGGAACTCAAAAAAAATGGAGCTTGTGGGTGCAAGTTATGGCTTGATAATAAAAAAAGAGGAATATCTAGCTTTGAATAGAAAAAAACAAGTAGCAAACAACATAATATATTTTTTTTCTCCACCACGGTGAAATGCTTTGAACTAGCTTTCCAATGCCTATTCAAACACAAAAATTTAACATTCCGATGAAAAGATATGGCCTCTAGAAAAAAAACTGCTCAGTTAGGTATGCGGGTGTTGATGTCAACATGATGTCATCTAACCAAAAAAATCAACCGAGGTCAAAGTTGTCAAAAATTGACAAATTTCATATAAAAATAGGGGTTTTGTGCCTTCTAAACTCAATGGTGTAGTCTACTTTGCCTCAAAATGCCCTAATTTTCAACAAGATGTTGGGATGCTCATAGAAGATTCTTGATTCGTGCCTCAGTCAATCTAGCCTCTGATGTCTGATTTTGGTGAAATGAGAGGTTTATTTGACTTTATCGACTACTTTGAATGTGATGGTGAGTCAAGGTTTAAGCATACATGAAACTCACATGCAACTAAAAAATTAGATGTTAAACCCTTGAAATCTGGTATTTTTTCATAATTTTTTTATTCTCTAGATCATTCAAGGATGCAAGAGAAGAGCATACTCTTTTTCTACCAAAAGATAATAGATTTGCACTCAATATTTTTAAAAATCAATCCTATAAAACATGAAGGCTCTAGTACCATGTAAGATTTACTATTAAATAAACTCAAGATACAATGAAAGATTAGGAAAGCATGAAAGAAAAACAATATGTTAGAATAAGTTATATTTTATATAAAAAATGTGTACATGACAAATATACCAAGAGTCATTGTTTTATATAAACCAAGGGAATGCATGAGTTAATCATGGATTTCATATAAAGCATGGAGTTCAACCGGAGTTAGCTTATGCAATAAAGCAAGAAAGCTTATCTAAGAAAGAAAGATTATCCAATAAAGCAAGAAATCTTATCTAAGAAGGAAAGTTTATCTAAGAAATCTTATCCAAATCCGGAGCAAATAAATTAAATAGCTAATAAAATAATTACTTAAATAAATAAAAATGCTAAGTAAGCTTAAGTGAGTGCAAAAAAGGAATCTTTCGCACTAACAATAGGAATGCAAGAGTGTCTATATGATAAGTGCTCCATATCATCAAAATGCATGGGTAAACAACTGTTACATCTGCCTAATAAATAGGAACAAATACTAGATGCATAGCTCACTCTAGATAACCATGCAAGAGTGTCTAGATGGTAAGAGCTCCATCTCATCGAAATGCATGGGTAGATAATTATTACATCCATCTAGTATATAGGAACAAATACTATCTATACATAGCTCACTCCAAAAATAAAACCAAATAAGAATTAACACCAACTATAGAAACCCCCCGTAATGTAGACAAGAGAGAGCCATGATAGATCCATTGAAATTATGTGTCACTAATAAGTGCATGAATGAGAACAAAGAATATTTGAACATTCACACAAAATTATTTGTAACTGAAAAAGTGTGTGCAAACAAGGCACATACACATGAGGCAAGAATCATTAGGATTATATATTTTCATGGAAAAACAAAGGTAATACACAACACCCCATAACACTTTCTAATATAGTGAAAATACAAAGAGACACAACATGATGTGTGAAATCCCCAAAAAACATGTACAACAATGGCACTTTATCTCAGTGCATCTACAAAATGGAAAGTGCTTACAAAAGACGTCTACAATGCCCAAATATGACAAAATACTCGAAATACATGTAAAATAGTAAAAAATAAGTCATCCCATCTAAATAAAAAAGTTCTTAGGAGGGTGATCCCACAATAGTGTGTTCCACTTTTTGGTCAAAGTAGGACACATTGAAGTTTGAAAATTTCACTAAATTTTTACTTTTTGACACCTATAGAAACCAAACCGCTAAAAATTCAAAGATGATGTGAATTAGTGATTTTTTTATTTTTTTTGTACATTACAAATATATATTTTTTTTTAAAATTATGAGTTTTTTTATGTAACTTTTGATAACTTATTTTTTTAGTTAACTGTATTCTTAAAAAAGTGACATTACCTTGGTAAAAAGTAACTTTGCTTGTAGAAAGGATAAATTATATTTTATGTTGCATAACTTTTTTAATAACTTTTCTAAGTGAGATTAACTATAACTCAGACATAGGTTACTTCGATAATGCATTTTTTTTTTTGTATTTATCCAAAAAAAATTGTTGTTGAAATAAGAACATAAATACCTAGTACATAGATATTTTCAAAAAAAAATCTATTTTACTATTTTTCCACGTGGACAAAACAAAGGCTTTCACAATTGCTAAAAAAATAATCTTCACTAAAAAATAGAAAATAAATATAATAATCAAATTAGCCTGTATTGGTAGCGGAGTTGGCTTGGGTCATGGGTTTTCTCCCCATTGGTTTCGGGTTCGACTCCCGTTCTCGAGTTTAACTAGTGGACATGCTTGCGGGCTACAACGTCCACCCGCAAGGGACTAGTCTCACTTCAGCTCGCCCCTTTCGGACCCCAACTTGGCAGTTGTAAGCCCAAGGTAAGGCTAATTGGGCATTGGGCTGGGTTGTGGGGATACCCCCATAGTATCAAAAAATAATAATAATCAAATTAAATAAATTCAATATTATACTCTTTGGAAAGCTTACCTTGAGTGCTATGAACTTAAAAATTATATTTCCACATTCATTTCGATTGTTAGTCCAACCTAATATTGGAGACAAAAAAAATGAGTAAAATTTGAGGCCTAAGGTGTAAAGGTCACTTTTAAGGCATTCGTCTAAAGGTATTCAAGGACCTTCATTTAAAGGTGTGCCATTTCCACCATTTTTTTTTGTAAAACCTTCTAATTTGCAAATTTGGGAAAAAGGGACCTTTGAATTCAAAAGGCTTTTTTACATTTTACACCTTCAAATGAAGGTATTTTTTGACTCACCTTTGAACAAAGGTGTTTGGATGATTTGAGTACCCAACACTTTCAAAAAAGTTGTGGCACACAATTGGGACTCACCATTGTGAATTCAACCATATATATATATATATATATATATATATATATACATATACAAAGAGAGAGAGAGAGAGAGAGAGAGAGAGAGAGAGAGATAGATAGAGAGGGAGAGGGAGAGATAAGGAGGTAGGAATAGGTAGAGAGGGAGAAATAGAGAGATATAGAGGGCGATATATATATGAAAATGGATAAGGGAGCCATACTCATAATACACTTTAGGGGGTTCCTTATTAATTTATGTTGCAATGAGTTTTCCACCCAACTAAACTACCCCACCCCTACAAAATTCCCCTACTCAAAAAAATATTTTTTTAAATGTACATGCAAAATTACAAAAAACTAGATTAACACATCTTTATTTCACACATCCTCATCCTTGTCGTTTTCAATAGCATCATTAGCCAACATCCCTACAGTCATCATTGTATGAGGCCCTCTCAACCAATCCAACTCGAAGCTTATTCTTATCACAACTTGTCCCCTCCTTAGATTTGTTTTCATATCGGTTTCCTATATGAAGAATGGCACCATAGGTGAATTGAAATCATGGAATAGATAGGACCAACACCTACCTTTTTTTCATAAAATTCCACCCTCCATTGCCCTCTCTAGAATTTGAGCCATACCGACTTTCCATTTCATCCTCAAAAAGCACTCCATAATATTTTGTCTCTTTTTCTTCTAGCTCCAACAACCACACCATGAACATTGACACCACATCCATGTTTATTCGATACTTATGTGCTATCTCAATATATTCCCCGCCCAACACCATCTTCATCACTTGCATGAACATTGGCGAGTGACATCTAAAAATGTTTCAGAATCTCCCATCTATAATTCACCATATAAAAGCTACTTATCACCCTTGTGCTTGCATATTGAAAGTCTTCCATAGTGTAAATGAATCTCTCCACCTTCCCATTTGTTTAATAAATGCCTCACATTTTTTTTCTTGTGTAGACATGAAGGGCACACAATCTAATGAGAGGTGGGTGAATCATTAGATCAAAACAATTCTGAAAACTTTTAATTTTACAACTATTGTATAGATTTTCAACATGGAGAGTACTAAACCACACAAGTAATTATTCAAAGCACAACACAAGGTAACACACAACACAAGATAACAAATGATGTACGTGGAAACCCAAGATGGGAAAAACCACAATGAGAAATCTCACAAGCATGAATGTAATAAGTGAATTTTTCAATGTGATGTAGGCACCAACCTAGCAAAGACACCAATCCCCAAATGAATCTATAGGCACAAACCTACTAGAGATAGCAATCCCCACTGGAAAGAGGCGCCAATCCCTACCAAAACAATACAAAAACTAGAATACCAATCCTACCAAATTACAAAAATAATGGAAGATTTAAAATATAACTCTGATATGCACCAGAGACACGACTAACATTCTCCCACACTAAGAATGACCTTTTGATATTGGTGCTCCCTCATTTCTTCACACTTCCATTCTGACAACCCAAACTTGTAACCCATTTTCTTACATACCTTTCATTCATTACACTTACAATGCATTTGAACATTTGAAATATATACATGACACTATATTTTAACACTCTTTCATGTCGTCCAGGGATCCACACATAACCTGAATGACATAGGGTGGATCAAAATTCAAATTACACTTTGCCACTTGGTCTGCAAGTGTTAATCTGAAGTTGGCCCACTTTGCTTGGTGTATTCTTTTCCAAGGCTTGCCTGTGGGTTCTTGGCTTATACACTTGGGGGTACAGGACCCTCGTTGCCCTTTTTGTGGGAAACCTGAAAGCTTCAAGCATCTTTTCTGGTTTTTTCCCAGAGCTCAGCAGCTTTGGACTTAGATTCATGACTTCTTTCGGCCCTTTCATCCGGAACCTTTTTCTTGGCATATGGTTATGTTGGGAGATCCGCCTGGGATCCCTGCTAAGTTCACCCAGCTTTAGCACACTTTCAGGGTGGAAATCCTCTTCAACATCTGGAAAGATAGAAACTCTTGCATATTTTCTCATTCTCAAATGGATATTAGTGTTTCTCTCTATGCTATAGTAGTTATTTGTTCTAATGTTCTTTTATAGATTCAGGTGCAAGCTAACAAAGTTACACTAGAGGTGGCTCACCTTCAGGTCCTCCTGGACCACTGGGGCAATGCCCCATGCACTATGGCTCGGTTCCTCGACTCGCCCTCCTCCTCTCACGGCTGGTCGCCCTCTCGGGGCCAATAGCGGAGTGGCTTCATGCGTCCTCGTTCCCAGCCTCTTGCTCGATGGGATTCTCGCCCTCCTCAGCATGCTCGCTCTCCTCCACCGTGGGTTGCTCAGGGATGGCCTTCTGGTGGTGCTTTGAGGAGTGGTAGTGGCGGTTTTGGGTGGCCCTCTGATACTCTACCGACTTCTAGTTTTAGATGGTCTTCCAGTGGTAAAAGCTTTCCATAACTGGCGCTTGCAATCTCACCCCGGCACAAGGAAGAAGATAAAGATAAGAAAAATGATGACGATGGTTGGGGTGCTCCTCCTGACGTCACTCTAGACCCTGCTAATGTATGGGGGAAAAACATGGATGACAGAGACCCTCCTCGCTCTGTTGGCACTACTTTGGCCGCTTAATGGCCTGTTTGTTTTAATTTCTCATGCTTTTAGACTTCTGGGCTAGGCCCATGTGACTTGATATTTTGTTATTTCTGGGAACTACCCATGCGAGTTTTGGGGTGTGCCTTTTTATCGCCCGCCCTTTTTTTGTGAATATGTACTATTATCTTTAATTTAATATAGATAGCTGCCTATTCATCAAAAAAAAAATTACATGAAATATGTAATACAACGGTCCAAACAAAAATTTCTTGCCACCAAGAGAAATTGATGCCTTCCACCACCATAGGAACCTTAAACAAGTCTTATCCTCACTTCACCCGTGAGATTTGAATTTCGCATGCTACTTGTCTTTATCGCACATGCCTCAAAATTTAAATAGCTTGATAGACCTTTTGACACTTCAAACTTATTTCCACTAAGCCTCACCTCCAAAAAGTCAAGAAACTAATAGAACTAGTGTAGAAATACACTCCTTCCAAACTACAGAGAAACACTACATTTCTGAAATAAATGCCAACCATATTTAAAAGTATCTCTGCCCAAAAGATATCCTTCCAAATCACCACACTCATACTGACTGCATACTCGACATCGTATAATAAATACAATAACTTTCTAAGGGTAGTCACACCTCAACACAACTTGATCCATGTTACTTGATATAGTATATGATTGATTAGATAGTCCACACACTGATAAACAACATGCTTTTGGGACAGTAAGTCAAATGATAATTCTAATAATCGTACAATATCCTTCATCTTTGACAACCTTCACATCTAATAACCTTGGCACCCTTTGATAATGACTATCAAAAACAATCCTTTGACATCAATGACAACCTATGTTCAACAATCTCCCCCATCGTCATCGATGATAAACAATAAAATGTTGGGGCCACCAAACATGTCTGAATAATACATTTGAATGATTTCTTGGTTGTAACATTTACTCCTCCTATGGAAGACATGCTATTCTGAGATTACTATTTTTGATAAATTCAACATTTCGAGCTCACTCTTTCCTTAGTTTAGCATTTCCCCAATTCAAAATTTTGATCCCACTTTCTCTCCCTTTGACATAAAGGGAAAAGGGTCAAAAACATCTATGCTAACACCCACTTACTGTTGATACACTGCACCATCTGAAAACCTATTTCCTAGATAGACTCCCCCTAAGTTCATGCTTTGTTACCTCTAAAAAAAGACATTATCCAAGAGCACCGATCTTTCTTGCAGCAAGGAGACGAAGCTCCCCCTCACCTTGTACTACCTCTTGATTCAAGAGGAGGAAGTAACAACTCCAAACGTTTTTTGGAGAAACTCAAATGCCTCCTTAAGAAGTGACTTCATGAATATATCTACAACTTGCTCCTTTATGTCCACATATTCCAATCTTACTTCTTTCTTTGCAACCTTCTCCCTCAATAAATAATATTTGACTGCAATGTGTTTTGTTCTTAAGTGCATCATTGAATTCTTTGAAATGTCTATTGCACTAGTGTTATCACAAAGAATAGTGATAGGATCTTCAAATTCAATCTGCATTTCCCTCAAATTCTACTTCATCCAAAGCACCTGAGTGCAACATGATGTTGCATCAATCTATTATGCTTCTATTGTAGATAAAGAAATTGATTCCTGCTTCTCACTCAACCAAGTCACCAAATTGTTAGAGTCCCTACTAGTGCTAGTAAACTTGGTGGCAATCACACAATTCAGAGGAAAAACCTAACTGAACGGTCCACTTTAACATTTGGAAATACCTTCATTGAATTATCGACCAGGGCTAATAGGCTTGTGATGGCACTGGCACTGGCACTGTATGTGCTTTCAAAGACTTGTAACTACCTAAATAATTCTAGTAAAGGTATTACAATTGCTGGAAAATCATAAGACTATAAAATAGTAAAGAAATTAAAGTTGTCTTTATGGCTATAGGTACATATAGTATAAGACCGTAGCTAAATATTGTTCAAAAATGAATACTAGAAGTTAACTACATTGTTAATTAAACCTATACTACATTCCAGAGTACAACAAACTCTAGCAATTATAGTATAATTATGAAACAAGAATTGTTTATGCATTCATTAATGACTGAAACACAAATAATTTGTTTAACACAATTTGCATTTATTAAGTAACAACTAAAAAATAATTGAAATAACTTAAAATAAAGGAGTGAAGGACAGTCACCTTGAGTGGCCCTTGCTCAAGTAGTTTTCTTCACTAATCTAAAACCAAATCTAACTCCTTAGATCCAACACAATCATAATAACTCAAATTCATTCATTGCACAACTCCAGAATATCACACAAGATTCTAATGAGAGATCTTATTCATGAAATCATAATTGCACAATAAACATAGTCTACATAACAACTAAAAAATAAAAGTATTTGGTAACTGCTAAAAACTGGCTAACTAGCTAACTTAAGACTCAACCACTGAGTTGTACATATAGGCATGTGGGAGCTTATTCAAAATAGGACTCTAAACTGAAACCATTAATTACCACTCCCTAGATTTCAGAGCGTGATGAAGATTCAATTAAATCCAATTGCAACTAGAAAAGAAGAAGAGTCCAAGTTGGATTGTGACTTTGTTGTAACAGACTTGAACGTGGAACGCTCAAAATTGGTTATGTTAGAATCCCAATTGTAACAAGGTTCTTCCTTCTCCAATGTCTTTATTGAACATCATAATGATGCACCATCTCCTTCATTAAATGCCTCCATGTTGTAGTCACTTTGCTCAGTTTATTCTGGGGCATCCCCTATTTCGTTGTGTAGGAACTCCTTTAGTTCACAAAACATGTACACAATACTAACAACCATGGCTAAGCATAGATATTCAATCACAATTCATACATATTCACAAATAAATCATGCAACACCATCATATCATAACCAAATTTACATATACTTAAACTAGGTTCAGGATTTGCATATTAAACATAAAACATAACATAATGTGTGAACATGTATAGGATAAATGTCTCAAAAATTTCCTTAAGCATGCATAAAATATGTAAAAAATAACTAATATTTGGACTCATTAACTGTCTCCAAGGAATAATGCACCACCACTTGTGCTCTTTCGGTCATCCACACATCCTCCCCAGTCTGCATCTGTATATGCAGTCGGAGTAAAAAATTTACTCTTTGGATACCACAATCCAAAATCTTCAGTAGCCTTCAAATACCTAAATATCCTTTTCACCGCCTTAACATGAGTCTCTTTACGTGTTTCCTGAAATCTAGCAACTATTCCAACTACCTACATAATATATGGTCTAGATGCTATCACATACAACAAAATATCAATCATGGACATGTACAAAGTTTGATCTTTCAAAGCATATTCATTATCTTTACTTAACTTGCATCCAATAGCATAGATGTTGCAACTAGTTTGCAATATTTGATTCTAAACTTTCTTAACATCTCCTTAATGTATTTGTGATGTAAAATAAAAATCCCTTTGTCTGATTGTATAATTTGCAACCCCAAGAAGAAATATTTTATTCTCCTAACATAAACATCTCAAATTCATTCTGCATAGCATTTTGAAAGTTATTGCACATTTATTTATTGCTACCTCAAAAAATGGTGTCATCTACATAAACCACAACTATCATCATTTTTTATCCTTTTATTTTTATTTAAAAATTAATATTTGCACAACCTCTCTAGAATCCTTGATGTTGCAAGTATCCATCCAACTTTGAATACCAAGCTTTAATAACTTTCTTGAGTCCATAAAAAACATTCTTCTATCTACAAAACATAATCCAGATTGTTAGTACATTGAAATCCTTTTAGTTGTTCAATATAAACCTCTTCTTCAAGATGTCCATTCAAGAATGTTGACTTCACATCCATTTGGTACACATGAAATTCTTGAATGTTGAGAGAGATAAGAACATCTTGATTTCCTCCAGTCTTGCCACTGGAGAAAATGTTTCCTCAAAGACTATACCTTCAACTTGAGCATACCCTTTACACAAAATTATTGCTTTGCTCTAGATCACTTCACCTTCTTCATTCAACTTGTTTCTAAACACCCACTTTGTTCCAATCCAATTCTTATTTTTAGGTCTTGGGACAAGTTCCCAAGTTTCATTCTTCATGATCTGATTCAGTTCCTCCTCCATAGATTTTATCCATCCTTGTTCTTTGCTTGCTTCTTTGTATGTCTTAGGTTCTATCTTTGATAGTAAAGAAAAATATACTTGTTCACTTGATCTTTCCAGTATCTTTCAGGTTTGAACTCCACTATCTTTGTCACCTGTGATTTTATTTGCAAAGTGATTTTTCTGAACATACTTCATTGAATATTTTGGAACAACTTCTTTTGAATCTTCAATGCTACTATGAATTGATTCCTCATTATCTTCTTCCTCTAGAATAGTAGTAGACTGAATAATCTCATCAACCTTCATATTTGTGCTTCCAACTATCCTCTTTAATCTTTTGTTATAACACCCGTAAGATTTTCTTCTTAAAGAGTAACCAAGAAAAATGCCTTCATCTGATCATGAATCAAACTTACCCAAATTCTCTTCATCTCTCTTGATGTAGCACTTGCTTCCAAATATTTTGAGGTGCCTTATTGATGTCAGTATTCCTTTCCATAGCTCATACAAAGTCTTCTCTATCTCACACCTGACCTGAACTCTGTTTAGAATATACACAACTATCTATGTAACTTCTCTCCAATATACATTTGATAGATTTTCTTTACATAACATAGTTCTTTCCATCTCCTGTATAGTTCATTTATTTTTTTTGCAAGTCAATTTTGTTGCAGAGTTCTAAGGGAAATGAACTATCTCTAGATCCCATGCTCTTTTAAAAATCTTTCATACTTCTCAGCAGTAAATTCTCCACCTCTATCTTATCTTAGAACTTTGATTGTCCTTCCAATTTCATTTTCTACCAATAACTTGAATTCTTTAAAATTCTCAAAAGCTTTTGACTTCTCTTTCAAAAAAGTTATCCAATTCATTCTAATATAATCATTAATCAACATCATAAAATAACTATCTCCTTGTGGACTCTTAGTCCTCATTGGTCTGCACAAATTTGTATGTACCAGATCTAATGGTTTTGATGTGGAATTCTCCTTACCAAGATATTCACTTCTTGATTGCTTCCCTTCATGACATGGCTTGCAAAGTTGGTTGATCAAGGCTTCTTAATCTTTGACATATCTCAGACCAAACCTTGTGAACTAATCTTTACAATATCATCAAAATTCATGTGTCCTAACCTTATGTGTCATAACCAACTTTCATCTTTTTGTGCAGTGAGACAACTCTGTCCATTCAGCTCATTGAGATGATAAATATCACTATTTTTCCTGCTTCCTTCTGCAATCAACTCACTGGTACTTGACTCCCTAATTTCACAACCTTTAGCACTAAAAAATAACTTGTATCCTTTATCACACATCTAACTAACACTCAACAAATTATGTTTTAAGCCTTCAACATACAAAAAATCACGTGTCTTTGTTCTACCACCATCGAGACTTAAAGTACCCTTACCAAAAATTTTGGCAATTGAATTGTTTCCAAGGGTAATGAAACCACCTTCAAATTTCTTGAAATTCATGAACTTACTTTTATCTCCAATCATATGACTAGAGCAAACACTATTAATAATCCACAAGTTTTTCCCCTTCTGAGCATGTAGTACAATTTGAGTAATCATAGACTTTTCATACTTCTTCTCTTATGGAGCCTTTTTCCAGACGTTTTTCAGTACATCACTTCCATTTTTCGATAACAAAGAAATCATAAAATTACTTCTGCAGGTCCTTGCAATGTGTCCAAAATTATGCATTGTTACTGAAAAATTATTTCTTCTTATCAAAACTCTTCTACAATCCACAACCTTATGTCCATAATCATTGCAATTTTTGGTCGTTATTTTTAGTCTTATCCCATAAAAAATTCCTTCAAAATACTTTATGAACTAGAGGGGTGTGTTTGTCGGTCTTTAACTAAGTCTTTTTAACTTGTGTCAAATCTCGATTCATTCGTCAAACCTACATGTTTTCCCGACAAGCTTCACTTTGGAAACTTCACGAGTCAATTTGAGGGGCTCAATTTTTTTTAAGGCATTTTGTAATCAAAGAAAAGAATCAAATGGGAAAAAACAACAGAGGTTTGGAAGAACTTTGTAAAGTTTTGAAACCTTTGTCAATCCCAACAGGGTTTTCAAATCTTTTTATCTTTGATAGAATTATAAATTAAGTTGAGATTATTTTCTATGTGATGTAAATTATGGGTAAAGAAACATTAATTCGAAACCACACATCAACGAAACGTATTACATTAAAGAAATCGAAATAACAAAACAAGCTGCTAAAACTATTCCTTTATAACCATTCCATTGCTCTCTAATCTCAGGGATCTTCTAATTCATGAATGCTCTTGGATTTGTACATGTTGCACATGAATTATCAAATGGAAACCTAAGAAACAAGATGATTTATGAAATGCAAGACTATGTGCCTACATTAACATGATTCTGGATCTTTGATATACAATTTTGAATGATAGATGATATGTAGTTGTGTTCAAAGTGACGTTAAGATGATTTCTATGATAAGATGTAAATCTAAATGAAATGCTATGAGAAATACTATAAAACTAATGCATCCACTAAGATCCTATAAAGGAAATTTTCCATTATAACATTACTTCAAATCAAATGCTAAATGCAAAACTAAGATGCTATGCTAATGCTCTCAAATGTTGTAGGAAATTTGGCAGAGAGTTTATGCTCAATCTTCCTCTCTAAAAGTTGTAAATGAGCCTCTATTTATAGATTTTTCCAAGGTAGCAAGTGATGTGGTAGGATTCGACAGTCGAGATTATGATCCATAGAGATCGACAGTAGAAAGTGAGGAAGTTTGAGGGAATCGTGGAGGTTGTCCCCTTTAAGATAACAAATGGCCAAGTGTTAAAGGGCATCAAATGGAAGGAGAAGCCATGTGTCTACCATCTTTTTAGGAGTTTGTTGATGGAAATTCCTATTTAGAAATTAAAAATATTTAAATTCATGAGACACATGTTGAGTTGGCAATGAAGTGGAAGGAGGTTAGAGAATTATGTAGAAATGTGACAAAATTCAATTTAAAAATTGAATTTTAATGAGAGGGAATTAATCAAATAAAACAAATTAGTTAGATTTGCTTATTTAATTAAATCATGAAGAAAATGATTTTAGATAGGAAGAATTAAGAAATGAACCATATAAATAAATTTTGCAATTTATTTATAAGTAGAGGAATTAAGATTTATCAATTAAATAACTAGTATTTAATTAATCAGTTATTTTGACCAATTTTGGGTGTATACATTTTGCCCCTCTTTGAAGTGATGTGTTTACACATTTCTTCAAAGAAAAAAATTTCTAGACTATGATGATAAAAAATTTGAAATGCCCCAAACGCTGATTTTCGAGTGATGACGGATATATGCCCCCTCGGGAGATAAGTTGAGGAGTTTTTGAATTTTTGATGATTTTTTTTTTTTTTTGAAATTTTGATAATTTTGATGATTTGATGATGATCTTCAAATATTATGATGCTGTGACGATTTATCTCCTGATAGATAATACTGATCCTGCAATTTGATGAATTGGTGAAAGAATGCCCCTTTTGAAAAATAAAATTAACCCACCTTAATTCCCACTTTAATTACCCTTCTTAATAGGTTAAAAGTGAAAAATAGCTCATTTTCATTCACTTGTAATTTGAAATTTGGAGAAATTGAGAGGGCTAAGCAACCTAGACAAGATGGTGATCCCCTATGAAACACATCGATTCTAGTGTGTACGACATCACAACTGCTCGATAGCATACAGGCCTCCAATAAGAATCCCAAATAACCCACATTTTGAATTCGAATTCATTTTTTCCGCATTTTTTTTTTCACGTTTTAGCGCATCAAATTAGAGTTTTAGGGCATAGGTGATGTGATTTAGCGCATTGAATATTTTAGCGCCTAGAGTGACTGTTATGGCACATGGATGAATTTTAGTGGCACATTCATGAATTTAGCACTTTGATGCTCTATTTTAGTGCATAGATGAACTTTTCTAGTGCATCCAATATTTCGGCACATAGAATGACTATTTAATGCATCCATACCAAAACAATGAAATTTTGATTTTTATCCTCGTTTTCAATGTTTGATGATCGCGTCAGCTGATGATTGATCTCATGATAGGTGAGAATCAATGATAGGATGATGATAGATTGAACTCATGATAGGCGAGGATCAATGATAGGTTGACTGATTGTTTGATTTGATATCATGTTGATTTGTGATATGCTATGATGATAGGAGGATTTTGATGTACTGATATCTTGGGAGCGATTCTCGAAAATGTGGGATATGATCCCACAGCTAGTACAAGCCAATATAGATTTGATTGGGAGATGTGGGTTATACTATTTAGTTCATATGCCCCAATACTGAATTAACAGGGCACTACTGACAGTGTTGGCAGAGAGGTGGCACAGCGACCACAACACCTTCCATCTACCGACTGGTGAGATGATTGTGACACTTGAGGATGTCTACCAAATTTTGTACATTGTAGTTGTTGGTGATTTGGTTGTGTATGATGTCATTGAGCAGGGAGGCATAGGTGCCCTACAAAGGATTTTTCACAATGATCAGATCAATGGGGACAAGATACTCTGGCAGGAGATGGTCGCTTCATACAAGCCTTTGCCTAGTGTACTTGTTGGATTCATGGGTGTTTTCTTATGTCTCGACCGCAAGTAGAAGGGACTATCCATGGATGGGGTCACATCTTAGAGCAGATGATATTATAGGGTACCAGATATGCTTGGGGTGCGTGCATGCTTGTGCAATTATATCATGATTAATAGCAGGTTGTGTATCTCAGAGCAACCAGTCTATCAATTGTGATCACATTACTACAAATATGGGTGTGGGAGCATATAGTTGTCACCCGGCTAGTTGCGGATAGATATCGGTCAATTGGAAGGCCTTATGTATATGGATACATTGGCCCAGTTTTCCAACATAAGCTAGGAAAGTTGGAGTACTGGCATCGGGTGTTGGATGATTTGGACATTGTGATCTGGCGACCCTATCTAGATTGTGAGAAGTGGGCCGAGGATGGGATTGAGATTCCATATGTTTGTACCTCCAGATTCTTGATAGGTCACACACCATTCATCATTGAGAGATTTCTACCTATGAGGGTGATGTGACAGTTCGACAAGGTTCAGGGCATGCCTCAAGGGGTGGTTGCATATGCAGGCCGATGTAAAGATACTATCGAGTGGGGGCCTATGATTTCCTATGATGCAACTTTTACAAAGTATTTTGGTTTACAGACGCAGACATGGTCTTATCAACCAGAGATTGTTGAGGCTGCGATGACTGATGAGTATGCGTAGTATTTTCATACACATCCCTTCCCTAGGATTTATGCTCCAAATGAGTCGACGCCAATATTGGAGGATATTGAGAGGGGACCGCCACACCGAGCTCAGAAGAGGAGGAGAGATGGAGGAGATGATGAGGAGGAGGAGGGAGATGATTGAGGAGATGGAGGTGATGGTGGAGCCCAATAGGTGTTGGATCTCTGAGTGCCTAGGAGGAGGAGGTCTATGGTCCGCTCAAGATAGCAGTAGGAAAGGCCTTCACAGATTTGGATCATTGTGCCCTCTTAGTAGCAGCAAACCCAAATAGCTACATTACAGACACATGTGTAGACATTGCAGGGGTAGTTAGTGTAGGTACAGGAATAACTAGCGCAGACACAGGCAAAGGTGTAGGCCCAGATTACTGCTTTGACAATCGAGAGGGATGTCACGAGACAACGATATGAGCAGGCAGAGGTTGTCGTTAAGAGACTGCAAAGAGTGGGAAAGGTCATGACCACAATAGACTATCTCCAAGAGATTCATCGTATTGCCTAGGAGGTAGAGTATTATAGAGGGAGATACTATGAGGAAGTTTTTGCCGAGTAGTGGGTTAGTTATGCGCAATCCTGATTAGGTCGGAGTCAGTCCAGGACCACCAGTAGGGGTGTGACATAGCCACTTCCCAGGGATCCACTAGGCCGAGCCCTAGGTGTAGTTCTATCTGGTGCGGAAGGAGTAGGGGCCAGAGGAGTAGGTGCAACAAGACCAGCAACGTCTAGGGGCAGCACCACATAGTGCCTGGTGTATTTTATGATTGATATACTGACATATTGATGTATACATTGATTTATTCAGAGACCCAATGATTATCTTGCCATTATTGATGATGTATCATTCTTCATTTCATGATATCTTTGTACACTTAACATTATTATTTTGAGGTTATATGAGATGCAGCGATAATGATTTTGATCGATGATGTCCATGTGTGTTTTATTATGATGAATGCTTATGATGGATGCATTTAATTTCTATGTTGTATATGTCATGAGATGTTCTATATGATTATGCCATGTTTTATGTATGGATGTATTAATGAGATGATGATATATGGTTCTATGTATGTATGGATGATGCTTTTATTATGATGTAAGAGATAGATGCAATTATGCAAATGATATGGGATGTACTATATTTTTGTATTTTTCAAATGCATATATAATATAATGTATGGATGAATGATTTATGATATGGATGGATGGATGAATGAGAAATGTTTTATTTTGTGGAATGCACACATATGATCTAATATGTGGATGAATTATTTATGACATCTAATGCATGGATGGATTATGGTTTATGAGAAATGATTTCATTTTGGATTTTTCTAATGTGAATATGATGATGAATGCAAATGTATGAATCATGGTAATGCTTTGTTTTTGGATTTTTTTGAATGTGAATGCATGATTGATGTATGTATGATATTTATTTTTGGATTTTCAAGTGTGAATGTATGATAAATGCATAAATGAATGGTTTATGATTTCTAATGTATGAATTAATTAATTAATGGTTTATGCTTTTGGATTTTATAAATGAAAATGTATGGATGCATGAATGAATGGATAATGATAATGTTTTTCTAGTGTACGGTGTAACTTTAAAATTCTTATGCAGCTACATGTAACTGATTATGCAACTATATGTGAATGCTTATGTGTTTGTTAATGTCAAATGTACTCAATATTTTAATGAGAAAGATAACATCATTTTGAAATTTCCCAAACTTAGAAAAATCTAAAATGCAGTTGCAAAACTAGTATGAATGCAATCTACCCTATGCGTGCAAAATCTAACTATGCAAAGTTTCCAAGTTGTCACCCGATTTGTTGCACTCAGTATCATCATTGAGAATTTATTATGTTGAAAGTTAGTACAAACATCGATGGTATAATTAGACCATGATGACCTAAGTACCACTTCCATACAACTTTCGTTGAGTTTTGATAGTGTAAGATAACACAAGCATCTAGGTATAATTGGACCAAGATGACCTGAGCACCACTTGCATAAACAAACAAGAGGTAATCATTTTCCTATGCAAATTCAAAATGTCATCAATGATACTTTGTAGAGCATGTCTTATGACAATTTGCACAGTAGTAATGATTAGCTCACAGATAGCAAACAAAGAAAATATCATTCTCCTTCCTAGCTCCTCTAGTTTAGGACATGATCGAGGTACTCCAGATAAATGATAACAACAATCAAGATATAACAATTGAACATACGTGCTAAAGTGATCAAACCATGATTCAAAAGATGATCATCAAATGAGATTTGATTTGTTTGTCTTGATGTTGATTTGGATGGTCGATTGTTTGATTAATTGTGATTCATGTTCAATTTGATGTTTGGTGTGTTTGCTATTTTTTCCAGGTTGTCTTGTTGTTTTCTTGTCTTTTTTTTAAGCTCAAAGTTTATTTGCCCCCAATAAGTTCAGGATTTTGTCCCCAGTGAGAAACAAACCAATTATTACAGATATGTACACTGATAACCAAGCCAAGGTGGAACACGACCGCAACAGTCAGATATGTACATGAAGCTCATTTTATGATAAGCATGCATGTGTAATGATAGCAAAAGCGGATGACCAACATGTTCCAACAGATGGAGAAGCTAATTCATCACAAATAGCGCATGTTTGCAAGGTTTTCACTAGTTTTTATTGCACTTTTTTAAATTTTATGATTTTTTTATTGTTAGCAAGATGCATGTTTGCTAGGTTTTCATCAAGATAACGATTTTATTTTATTCACTTTTTTTGTATTTTGGATTTTTTTGGATTTCTTCAAGACTTTTATACTGTGCAATGGATGAATTACATGTAGAAATTTTTGAGATGGAGGTTGTTCATAGGTTCCTCGAATAGATCCCCTTCAGGCATGGATAGCTAATATGCTCCTGATCCATAGACTGATACAATGACAAAGGGTCCTAGCCAATTCAGTTCAAACTTTCCCTTCTTTTCTCTGTCTTGTTGATTGTATCAATAAGAAATATTCGTGGCAATGATATATCGTAAAATAATAGGTTTTGAATACTGATTCAAAATGTATATTTCCTTTCTATAAAGAACCTGAAATACCTTGCTTGCGGATCATTAGAAAGTGCATTAACATAAATACAGCAGTAAGAAGGGGTAATATGAAAGTGTGTAAACTATAAAAATGAGTCAAGGTAGATTGACCCACACTAACACTTCCGTGTAATAAATCTACCAAAGGGGTTCCTATTAACGGAATGTCCTCAAGCACACCGATCACAATTTTGACTACCCAATAACCAATTTGATCCTAGGGCAAAGAATAACCGGTTACACTGAAAGATACAGTTAATACAGCTAGAATTACACCCGTAACCCAAGTTAATTCGTGAGGTTTTTTTAATCCCCCTATTAAATAGACACGAAATACATGTAAGATCATCATTAAAACCATCATACTTGTTGACCACCGATGGAACGATCAGATTAGCCAACTGAAGTTCACTTCAGTCATTATGTATTGAATAGAGGTGAAAGCTTCTAGAATGGTGGGACGATAGTAAAAAGTCATAGCAAAATCGGTAGCTACTTGTACCAAAAAAGAAGTCAGTGTGATTCCCCCTAGGCAATAAAATATATTCACATGAGGAGGAACATATTTACTAGTGATATCATCCACAATCACCTGAATCTCGAGACGCTCTTCGAACCAATCGTATACTTTATTGAGATAGGTAAACTCAAATTCCCCCTTAGAAAACCGTATATGAAAATTTCCTTTCATACGGCTTAAACAAGAACACCCAAATACTTTTTTGAACAAAGTACATGGTTTGTAAAATAAAAAAATATTTGATATTTCATTTCTTTGTATGAAGGAAGAGGATTCGCAATAATCCATGATTTCCTACAATAAGAAGGAAAATAAACTTGATAGTGATAATCGTCAAATTTCAAGTTGGCTCATTGTTATAATATTAGACATGATTAGGGAGGTTTTTTTTTTTATGAATGATTTTGTTGGAATGTTTAGTGGGTCTTTCATAGTATGTTTAATAGTATTGTTTGATGGTATAGACATGTTAAGCTCCCTATATTATTGTAAAATAAAGGGTAAATTGATCCCATGAAAGAAAGAGATCAGAAAATGGAAAACTATTGATATCTTCTACAATCCTTGTTTGATTGTCAATATGATACCAAGGGTATATTTGAAGTATACTAAGTATAGCTAGCCTTCTTCTAACATAGCAATACAATTTTGCTTAATATGAAAAGGGAGTAGGATAGAACGATTCTACTACTACCAGTTACTCCAGCTCTGTTTGATCAACTTAATTCATTTTATTTTTTTGCTTTCTTTTCACTGAACAGAAATGAAAGAATTTTGCATATTTCAATTTCATAATAGATTCCGCAAGAAATTTGTGTCTCTCTATTGCAACAATTAGATATACGGATCATAGGGAAGTTCATTTCATTTGAGAAAATAATTGTAATGGCTCTCACTTCCACAATTTACTTTATTGTTAGAATACATTCATGTTGTTTTAAGAAGAAGATCAAGGAGTATCATTCATTATAAATGCAACTTATCCAAAATATTATACTGTTTCTTTCTCTATTTTGTTTTAATATTATTTATATCGTGTATTTACAATAGTATAGCGAATATAAGTTATGCCATGAACTTAATGACTTCTATAGCACTTTGAATGTGAACGACCGAAGTGTTATTCCTCTTATGAATAAAAAGGAATCGGTGAATAGTGGAATATTCTCTTGATCAAATAGTAACATAGTGACTATTCCTATTTTGTTTTACAAGAAAGAAAGGATAGCAGGGTTGACTTAAGTTATTTTCCTTAAAATGAAAAAGGCATATGGAAAAAGTGAATCCATTTATTATATAGTGTACAATTCTTTTTTACTATGCTTGGTTGTAGCAAAAAAAAATTTCATTCTAAAGACCGGTAGAGATAATGTAAGGTTATCTTATCAGAATCATTGTGAAATTCATTCATCTCATACATAGTAATAGACGATTACGTATGATAATTTGTGAAATTAAAATTGGTATTCATTTTATTTATGGCTTGTTCAATCAATTGGGGGGATTGAATTTTCACTTCTCTTTTTTAGAAAAAAAAAATATATATATATCTTTTTATTGTCTATTCCCTCTATTTTTTTTTCACAACATTAACAATTGTTAGATATTCAATTCTAAACTAGTATCTATTTATTTAGATGATTTTTTCTTTATGTTCCTAGATAAAAATTGAGGTAATTTCTTGACAAAAATACGTATCAATCATTGTTTTTTTTCATTGATTCCTTCCATGCTTACTATAATTAGTTATTTTGGTTTTTTATTAGCTTTGCTTATTTTCACCTTAGTCCTATTCATCGGGTTAAGCAATATACGACTTATTTGAAATAAAATAAAACCCTAAATAGGAATTGAGATTCCGATTCAATTTGAGGTACTATGTAGATTAGCTATGAATCCTTACCTATTCTTTTTTAATAAATAAAAATATGATTCAAGTTTTGTTATCTGGAATTGTGTTAGGTCTAATTCCTATAACTTTGGCTGGATTATTTGTAACTGCATATTTACAGTACTGACGCGGTGATCAATTGGATATTTGATTTAGGACCATATTATGGTATGAATGGGCCTCCTACTAATTTTGAGGGGTCAGATCCCACTAGCTGTTTTAGTTTAAGTGACAAGAAGATCGGATAAAATAAAAAAAGAAGGATCTTGCTCTGTAGGATTTGAACCTACGACATCAGGTTTTGGAGACCTGCGTTCTACCAAGCTGAACTAAGAGCAAAAAAGAAGGATCACACTCTGTAGGATTTGAACCTATGACATCAAGTTTTGGAGACTTGCGTTCTACCAAACTGAACTAAGAGCACTTTTTATTTTCTTTTATAGGAGGAAGAGTACTAGGTAGGGATGACAAGATCTAAACCTGTGACATTTTGTACCCAAAACAAATGCGCTACCAAGCTGCGCTACATCCCTTTTAATCGTGAGTATTTTTATTCGATATTTTATATTACAATAAAATTTATTTTTCTTTCCACATTTATCCACTTTGATTCCCATTTGGTTTCGTTAATAGATTGTATACACGAAAGATATTATCTCTAAGATGTCTATTTATTGGTAGTACTTGATTAATATCACATGTTTTGTTCCATAAAAAAATCTTGTAGAAATATATGTTTACAGTTTCTTGAGGGACTCATAAACTACAGTTGTAGTTGACCATATAATATATTCATCACGATTGAGAAGGAGAACTTACGAACAATGCGATATAAAAACATATATTTCCACAGCGCCTGTGTTAGCTACTTTATGGTTGGGATTTTTAACCGATTTATTAATTGAGATAAATCATTTTTTCCCAGATGCCCTAACTTTTCCCTTTTTTCGTTTTAATTTTCCTCTCCTGCAAACCCCAAAGAAAAAAAAAATGATGTTAGATTTATCTCCTTTTCTTCTTGGATAAAGAAAATAAATTAGATTCAATCTCTTTAGAATTCAAGGGGGGTCAAGTTAGAATAAGAAAAAATAGAAATCTAGATCCAAAGTTCCTTCCACAAATAGTAAACTACTAAAAAACTCTTAATTAAAGATTTTATTACTTAATTCCATTCTCGTAATAAAATCTTTAATCATTCTTCGATAACTTCTATCCCTTTCTCTTTCTTCTCTTTTTTCCAAATTGAAAAGAAAAGAAGTAGATACAATATCCAAAGTAAGTTATATGACCAAGGGTGGAAATGTAAGAGTAACAATTACTTTAGAATGTACTAGTTGTACTCAAGATAGTGTTGATAAAAAATCGCCTGGTATTTCGAGATATACGACTCGAAAAAATCTCTGCAATACTCCTCTTCGATTGGAATTAAAGAAATTTTGCCCTAATTGTTACAAGCATACCATTCACGGAGAAATAAAAAAATAGAATGAATCTACAAAAACAAGAATCTACCATTCCTACCTAGATATATAAATATATCAAAGATATTTCTCTTTCTTTGTATTTTCAAAAAATATGTCACTGTCAATATTTCTTTTCGAGAAATTTTGAAAATATAGTATTTGAAAGGTTCATAAAACAAACTATGAATAAAATGAAACCATCTTTTCAGAATACATATAAATCATCTTTTCATAATACATCTAAATCATCTTTTCATAAAACATCTAAGCCATCTTTTCAAAATACATCTAAGCCATCTTTTCATAATACATCTAAGCCATATTTTCGAAATACATCTAAGCCATCTTTTCAGAATGCATCTAAGCGATTTTGTCCAAATCAACAGTCTTTTCAAAAACATTTATCGCCAATTCAACCTCAAGAGCAAATGTATTATAAAAATATTAGCTTAATTAATTGATTTATTAGTGAGCAAGGACAAATACTATCTTGTTGAACGAATTGATTAGCGTTGAAACAACAATGTTTAATAGCTAAAGCTATTAAAAAAGCTCATATTCTATCTTTGATACCTTTTCTTTCTTTAAAATGAAAATAAATTAGAGCCTAAGAAATAAACTTGCTCCTACATTGAATCGGAGCTCGGATATCTGACAAAGATAGCGCGGATTTCTTTTCTTTCTTTTTTATAAATGAAACAAAAAATCATATCAACAAATCATTCCGAACATGTATACTATTAAACATTAGACATATACTAGCTAACCTCAAAAACCTGGCCTCAATTTGGATTGTAGGCTGCAACTCGCCTCCATGAAGTAGGAATCCCTAGTAATCGTTGGTCAGCCATATGACGTTGAATTCATTCTCGGGCCTTGTACACACCACCCTTCACACTAGGGAAGTGTGCCATGCTCGAAGTCATTATCTTAACTGCAAGGAGCAAGATGCCCAAGGCACTGCTAGTGACTAGAGTGAATTTGTAACAAGGTAGCCGTACTGGAAGGTGCGGCTGGATTACCTCCTTTTCAGGGAGAGCTAATGCTTGTTGAGCTCATACACTATTATGCTCATGAAAGAGAGCGAGTGACATGAGGATGCATCTGCAATAGACAGAGTCTTTTGTCATTTATCGACAGTGAATTTTGTTACTAGATAGTGACGTAAGTAAGAGTGAAGTTCATAAGTCAGCTCATTGTCCCAGGTCGAGACAAGTTAATAGGCTCCTATTTTCTCGAGTTTCTCTACTTTTAGGGCCAGAAAAGCCCACCACGTAGAGAAAATTCGTATCATTCCAATCTACGTTTTGGGCCTGGAAAGCCCCGCCAAGTAGAGAATTAATTCATATCATCCTGATCTACTTTTAGGGCTTGGAAAGCCCCACCAAGTAGAGAAGAGAACTCATATCATTTTGATCTACTTTTAGGACCTAGAAATCCCCGCCAAGTAGAGAATTAATTCGTATCATTCCGAGTTTCTCTACTTTTAGGGCCTAGAAAGCTTGGCCAACTAGATTTCCTTTAGTACCAAATCACCGACCTGAAATGTTCTTGGTTTGGCCTTGTGATTAAAACTTCTTGACATTCTTTGTTGATAGGCCTTTAGGTGATCAATTGCAAGCTGACGACATTCATCCAACAATTCCAACTCTTGTAACCTTAGGACCAAGCAAAGTTGATTTTTCACTCTTCAAAGATTTTGTTGAAGCATGGTTTTTCTTGTTCTATCTGGAATGTTGCTAAATTTAGAGTCTTCATTGTTTCTACTGTGCCAATGTTGATGGATTGAGTGGGCTCAACCAATAATTTTGATCTCTCTTGAAAGTGTTCGGGGAGAGTGTCAAATCTCTCATCTTTTGGTGCCTCGAAGAGGTTTTCACCATTGGATGCGCTCTTTATTTTTACTTTTTCCTAATCTAATACTGCCCTAGAATGATTTTCACCATTAGATTGATTTTCTGTATTATTCATTTTGTAGCTGAGAGATTTGACACTCCCCTAATTGGAAGCTCCATTCTAAAATTCAGTGGTGGAACATGTTTCAGGGTTATCAACACAGAGGAAGTTGATGATGACATCATCATTTGAAAAGACAGGGATGTCAAGTTTTCATCCCAGTCAATAAGTTCGGGATGTACTAGAGGTAGGGAATCATCGATTTGGTTTAAGTCAAAGGCAGTGAGGGTCTCGATGGCGACATCTTCAAGTAGTCTGATAGCAATGTCAAAGTCTATGATTTAACTCTCCTTTGAATGATTTGTCTCGCTAGGAGTATGATCATCCTCGCTTGAGTCATCGATAGGTTGTGATCCAAATTCAAGTGATCTTAACCCCGAACTTTGTCCCTTCTCACGTATGGGTGCATACTTTGTATTACATCAATTCCCTTGTTATGACAAGACTCTTCAGACAATGAATCCCACTCATATTCATTTGAGTCAGTTTCATAGTCATTACTAGCTTGTAGTTGTAGGATTGTTCAACAACCTTCTTGGTGGCTTCTTCCTTTGTTTCCTCTTTATATCCCAGCCCTGTCTTGTCTTTTGGATTGGTTAAAATGGGTTGAATTGATTCCACGATGCCTTATTTTCTCTTGCCGATAGGTCCTTGTCCTTCGTATCCCATTTTCCCAAGATTGAAAACCCTTTGCCATATTGTGTTTTTTGTACATTATTTGTTGTTGTTTGAGATTCATCTTCATCCTTGTAAAGCCAGTTTAGAATATCCTTTTCCTCTGCTTCATTAAGTATAATGCCTGCTTTCACGAATCAACCATCAAAAAGCATGACAGGTTGTGAGGACTGTTGTGTTGAGGTTGATGGTTGACCGTAGGACTTTGGGGAAGATATTTGCGAGAGACATAGGGATTGCTCAATATAATATTCACCCACACCTTTATCTTTGGCTTGGACCTTTTTCTCAAATTGTTTGGACAAAGCGTTGAGTTGGGTTTCATGATTAGTGGATGTAGAAGGGGTAGCCTCTTCCTTTTTCTCAGGATATTTAGGTGAGGAACTTGGTTGAATTTCTTTATTTGAGGACGTTTGACAAGGAATTTGATTGGCTTGAATTATCTGGGGTGGCGGATGTGGAAGTGAGAGCTTCTCTGTTATGGGGCACAAAGACATCCTAGATTGAATTGAGGGTGTTGCAATATTGAGGACTATTAGACTCAACTAGAATGGTAATCTCTTGTCCATTGCAAACAAATTTCAAACATTTATGGTAAGTTGAGGGGGCTTCCTGCATCTCATGGATCCAAGGACGACCCAAGAGTATATTGTATGTCAAGTCTTTGTATAGAACTTGGAAAATTACGTCTTTCTGAATCATCCCCACTTGAATTGGAAACACAATTAGTCCCTTTGAAGCTCTTTCTTCATCATCATAGGATTTGATGGTAATATTTTTCATTGAATCTATTACATTCTCTGAGAATCCCAGTGCATGGACAAGCTTTAAACTACATATATTGAGACCGGCTCCTCCATCTATTAAAACATGCTTGACTCGACTTTTATGTATTAAGACCTCAATGTGAATTGCTGCATTATGGGGATGAATGGTGGATACATCATAATTTTCTGATAATGATAGGCAATGAGGTGCAACCAAATGCTCTATGGCTTGGAATGTGGAAACTTCCAAATCTGTTGGTACTGTTGTGTCCACTAGGGCCTTTTCCAAAATTTCCTTATGGGCAGGTGAAATATTGAGGAGTTCCAATTTAGATATTTGCATTGGGATCTTTTGCAGTTGATCAACAATGTTGTATTGATGTGAGAGGGCAACAGGTATTTTGGATGTGCTTCCTTTTAGAACATATTTGGACTGTGCTCTTGTGGTCGCATTTAGGGCCATGTTGTCTTGTTTCCCTTTGATTTTTATAACAATGATCCGGTTCTCCATTGCAACCATGTCTTGTTTGATGTTATGGACTTGATTGGATGTGGTGTTGGTGTCATTGATTTTATTTTCAACTATGGTGGTGTCTTATCCATGTTGAATTGAAATGTCATTAATTCGATTGTTGGCTACAACAATGTCTTGTATTTCATTGATCTTAATGTCATTTGTCTGATCTTCAATGACCGAAATATGAAGGATGAGAGTATCATGAACATAGTTTACATTTTTCACTTTGTTTTTCATTGTAGAGGATTCCCCTTTGTCATAATTTGGTAAGGGATTCTTGAATGCACCATGATCCACGTTTGTTTTGGGTTCTTCTATTTGTATGATATTTTAGTCTATCAAGTCTTGTACCTTGTGCTTTAATTGTATACAGTTATTTTTTTGATGTCCTTTGCACCGATGAAATTTGTAATAATGGGCATCATTCCACCACGACGATTTCAATTTTGGCTCAAAACCTTGGGTGTCTGGTAAGGTGATAATATTTTTTACAAGAAGTTCTTTCAATATGGATTCTAGTGATTGACCCAAAGGTGTGAATTTCCTGTGATTTGATGGTGTTTGATATGGTGGTGTTCGAGATGGAGCGTTGTTTTGGTTACTGTTCTGATTGGTGTTTTTATTGATATTGTTTTAATTGGTTTTTGTGGTAGTTGCTGTCAAGTTAAATACTGGTTTGGAATTTTGTATTTCAGCTAAAGCATCATTGTTACCAACATTCTTGTATCTTTTCCAAAACTTTGGTTTATCATTTCTATTATAATTATTGGAGGATTTTGTTGAGTTTCTTTCATTGTAAATTTTCAAGACTCCTCTCTTGACCAAAGCTTCTTCTATTTTGATTCCATTTTCAATCAATTTCTCAAAGGTTGGTGGACATTGCAATTCAAGCCTATAGCTCATATCATCATTTAAATTGTCAATGAGCACTTCCATCTTTTCCTTTTTCGGTATGGGACGAGGATATCTTGCAAATAATCTCCTCCACCTTTGTAAAAATAAGGGAAATGACTCCCCCTTCTTTTATTTTACATTGCAAAGATCCTTCATTGTAATCTCATGTTAAATTTTGTTGACCAATTCTTCAAAGTATTTGATTCTTGGGGGTAATTGCGAAAACCATTGCATACATTGTCCTCCCAAACTTTGTGGGAACAATCTCATCAAGTAAGTTTCCTCATGTGAAAATTCAAGGCTCAGGGTTTGAAATTCCCTTATATGATCTATAGGATATGTTTTACCATTGTGTCTATCACACTTAGGGAAGGGTATCATGTTCATAGCTTGATCAAAAGGATATGGGCATATGTCTTGTATCAAGTACCCTTTTGTGGTTCCCTTTTGCATGTCAATAAGTTTTTGTTGAAGATTTTGCATTTGATTGGTTAAGGAAACTACTGGATTTGTGTTTGGTGGATTAGTTTTAGTCTTTTTGGGTTCTCTTTTTAGTTGATTAATATCAAAGTCATCAAGAAATTTGACACCTTGTTTAGCTAACATTAACAAATATCTTTCTACATCTCTTTCCAAAACTTTCTCCATGAACTTATGGAAGTTAGAATCTTGTTTTTCCGTTTGGATGTCATCCTCAGTTTTAGGTGTGTGGAATTTATGGAATGGATTTTTCTCAAATTCAGCCATGGTGTTTTGAGTTTCAAGTTCTTTTTATTTGATTTTTTTCCATTGTGATCTTGTTTGAATGGGAATACAAGTGATGAAAATGTATTAATATTTGATCGTTGTTTAGGAGTGCCAAAAGGACTAAGTTAAATCTGATTATACAACATTTATTTTGAGATGAAGGATGATAAATTATGATAAAGGATGATGAATCCTAATGGTGAGACTCAGCTGCTAATCAGAGATAGGTGTGATGATGAGGCACTTTTTAGATGTTTGATCAAAGTTTAGGTAAATTATTTTCACTTACAAATGCTAGTTTCAACAAGTTAACAACAATGTTGGGATAAGGAATAAATGATGGTTAAGAAGAAATCTCTGAATCTAGTTTTAAATGTCAAGTACAAGCTCAAATTCAGCTCTCTAGTTAAATTTTTTTTGGATGTGCTAGAACAATGCACAGATGCCCTAAAAAATAGATGTGCTAAGGAATGGCATGGATGCGCTAAAAAATGGCTTGTATGCACCAGAACAGTCAATGTATGTGCTAAAATATGGATGGTATGTGTTGCAGAATGGCGCAGATACGCTAAAATGTGGAATGTATGCACTGCAAAATGGCACATATGCGCTAAAATGTAGAAGGTATGCACCAGAATAGTCAATGTATGCATTAATTTGGAAAATGTTCTCTATTTTTGACAGTTTGATTGGTTTTTCTTATTTTGCTGGCAAGGAATTGATTGGTTGAATGGATGTTCTTCTAAATCAATGGTTGTACATTTTGTGTGTGATGTTTGTTTTGAATGTTGTTTTAAAACACACATGTAAGACACATCAAGCAAGTATAATTCCTAACACTGTGTACGATAGTATTTACTGGATTCCCACTTGGATTTTACTCCAGTTGTGCTTACTTTTAGTGGATGATTAGAAGCTTGACCACACTAGCTCCCCTCCACGACACTCACTTCTCGGGTCATCCAAGCTTCAGTTCTTATGAATCTCCCATGACAAACTTTTCATCTCTACTAAAATCCACAAGAATATGGGACGACTTTAGAGGTTAGACCTCTTGCACCAGAAAATAGAAATGGGATTTTGGCTTACTATAATAAAAAGGTTCTAGTATAGGCATTCTGTTTGTGGGGAATCATCCATATGGAAAGAGATCATTGTTTCCCTTCTTGTCAAAACAATCCTCATGATACTTGAACTTTCCCCAAGTACCCACAGTTATATACCACGTGGAAGTCGCTTGGCTTTAACGTGTTCCCAGTTGGGTTGTTCCCTAGGGTGATTACTTTTTCCCACCAGGAAAGCCCTCAAAGGATAAAATTGCAATAAAATGAAAAGAATGGATCTGTATTTTTTATCACCTAGTTAAGGGGAGAGCATATGCCTACCACTCTACAAGCACAACATACATGTTTGTTCAATTATCCTTCTAATTAAGCTAGGTTCCTAATTTAATCAAAAGAAACCATAATAAATCCAACCCTTGCAAAAAAACTCTTAGTAGTTTATGATTATTTGTCTTTGACAGTGTTCTTATGGTTTCAAGAAATTATCTGACAACGTTTAAAATACCTGCAAAACAAAGAGATAGATTAGATCTCAGAATTATGGATTTTTGCAAAATAAACTAGATGTGCCATAACATAGACTCAATGCGCTAGAAGATCACATAGATGTGCTATAGAAACTACTGTATGTGCTAGAAAATACACTAAATGTGCTAAAAGAAATACTGTATGCACTAAAAGACTCCATGTATGCATCAAAAGATAATCAGGATGCGCTGAACTAAAGGTTGTATGTTCCAAAACAGGTCTTGGATGCGCCGAAAGATGTTTCGTATGCACTGAAAGAACTCATGGTCGCACTAAAACTTTTCACATCAAAACCTATAAACACACTTTCCAAAAAAAAATGTTAAAAACAAGGGCTAGGCCCCATGGTGGGCGCCAATTTATGTGTGATGTAAATTATGGGTAAAGAAACATTAATTCAAAACCACACATCAATGAAATGTATTACATTAAGGAAATCAAAATAACAAAACAAGTTGCTAAAACTATTCCTTTAAAACCGTTCCATTGCTCTCTAATCTCAAGGATCTTCTAATTCATGAATGCTCTCAGATTTGTACATGTTGCACATGAATTATCGACTGGCAACCTAAGAAACAAGATGATATATGAAATGCAAGACTATGTGCCTACATTAACATGATTATGGATCTTTGATAGACAATGTTGAATGATAGATGATATGCAGTTGTGTTCAAAGTGATGTTAAGATGATTGTTATGATAAGATGTAAATCTAAATGAAATGCTATGAGAAATACTATAAAACTAATGTGGCCACTAAGATCCTATAAAGGAAATTTTCCATTATAACATTACTTCAAATCAAATGCTAAATGCAAAACTAAGATGCTATGCTAATGCTCTCAAATGGTGTAGGAAATCTGGCAGAGTAAGTTTATGCTCAATCTTCCTCTCTAAAAGTTGTAAATGAGCCTCTATTTATAGATTTTTCCAAGGAAGCAAGTGATGTGGCAGGATTCGACGGTCGAGATTATGATCCAGAGAGATCGACGGTAGAAAGTGAGGAAGTTGGAGGGAATCATGGAGGTTGTCTCCTTTAAGAGAACAAATGGTCAAGTGTTGAAGGGCATCAAATGGAAATCTACCATCTTGTTAGGAGTTTGTTGATGGAAATTCCTATTTAGAAGATAAAAATATTTAAATTCATGACACATGCTGAGTTGGTAGATGAGGTGGAAGGAGGTTAGAGAATTATGTAGAAATGTGAAAAAAATGAATTTTAATGAGAGGGATTTAATGAAATAAAAAAATTAGTTAGATTTGTTTATTTAATTAAATCATGAAGAAAATGATTTTAGATAGGAAGAATTAAGAAATGAACTATATAAATAAATTTTGCAGTTTATTTATAAGTAGAGGAATTAAGATTTATTAATTAAATAACTAGTATTTAATTAATCGATTATCTTGACCGATTTTAGGTGTATACATTTTCTTAAGTGCTTTAATGGGAAAATTTGAAATTATAATCTCATTCCTTAAGATAGATAAAGACAGGTTTCTTCAACTGTGGCAGACTCCAACACTTTTTCATAACTTATCCAGAAGCATTTACGAATTCATTTGGGGCTTAAACTTGTTTCATTATCGAGGATGAAATTGCAAAATAAAAAGATTGTTTACAAGAAAATGTAGTTTTCCATACATCATTTCACATGATCATACAATTAAAAGTTTCAAACAATGGATTTAAAATAGATAAGATCACTATAACATAGATTAATTGAAAAACCAAGAAAGATATATAAATTTATTTATATGTATGGGTAAAACTTCATATTGCATTTCCAAAAAAGAAGGTGAATTCATAGCAGGGGTTTTCAGACACAGAGGGTGAATATGATGAATTTGATAGCCTCGATCACCTTTTACATTTGCTCAATCTATGCAGGAGATAAAATATTCTCATTGTATTCAACATAATGAGTGAACATCTCCATGTTGTTGCTTTTAAGGCCAACACGAATCAGAGTAATATTGTGGTTGACCCTCTCATTATGTAGAGCACATGAGATATATATGGTGTCACCAATCAAGCCCATGCATGGGTGAATAGAAATCCCTCTTAGAGCATCTTCAACACTCTGCAGGTATCGTGGATGAATCATACGCTTAGCAGCCCACAAAGCCCATCCAAATATGCCAGAAGTGCATAAAATATTGTATAGAAAATGCTTGAACAAGTTGGCATTGTGAACATGCACTTGCCATAGGAAGTGCTCACCAATCACCCTATGAATGACTTCTTCCTCCACATAATTATGGATGAGGAATATATCCCTTAATTGATCATGCACCAGCTTGTGAACATCATTGCATTCAATGCCTTCTACTACTAGAAAGTCACTCTCCGTGACTATTTCACTTGACGAGCTTGACATGCTTGAAGATGTAACTAACATTGTGTTGAGTGAATAGCGGTGAATAGGATTTATAGAGTGATGGGGACAAATTAGCGGAGCTGATTTGAAGAAATTAATGCTAAAGTACGTACAAATTACTTTAAACTTAATTAATTCAAGCAAGGTGATCTGATGCAGATCTTTTAAATAGGATTCAAGTAGACTTCAATATTTAATGAACTGCACACAATGATCTAGATGGCATACTAACAGTCATAGAGAAGTTAAGGTGGCAGAAATTTTTCATGAAGTAAGGCCACATGGTTTGCTCATATTAAGCGATGGTTCATCCTCCTATCCTATCAATCAAGAAATGGGATGCAATCATTACCATCCCTAAAAATAACAATTAATGAATGGAATTGTCATAATCTAACAAAGTTAGATGATTTTCGACCAACTTTATTCGACTAGGTAGCGGTTAACAGCTAAGAAGCCATTCCAAGAAATCTTAATCGTTACGGATGTAAGAGTTTAAATATTAAATAGTGAGATATTGCAAGGTTATGATATTTCGATCCCCCTTCCACTTTGATGCATGAGTGAGAATCGATCTTAATAAAGGATCAAATTTTGTAGTTTTAATTTTTTTTTTGTAGATGAGTATTGTCTTTGTGCAGTAATTGTGAATTAGATGTTAGTTTTTGTGAGAAAGTATTTGAGCTTTGATAGGCATTTGAACATTCCTTTCCTTTGAGAATGTGTTATTTTGTGACATTTAATTCATGTTATTTACAGTAAATGGTTGGAATTGAACTGAGTTGAGTCAACAAATGTTAGTAATATGATCTTTGAGTCACGATATTGATTGCCTTCCAGTCCTTTCATTTCAAAATTAGCTAGTTTAAGCATCACTCTTCATGCTTGTGTCATGGTTATGAGAAAATGTTAGTTTGCCTTTCCTGCTTTCTAGTTAAAAGCATACCCCCGAGTTTATATATATTTGAAAAATACAAAATTATATCAGAAGAGGGAGCTATACCTCAATCAAAATTTAGAGGAAGATCACCAATGTAATGGTGATCTTTCCAACTATTGTGGATTGAATCTTCCTTATTGGGAATTATAGTCATTTTGTTATTCATTTTATAAAGGAAAAATATATTCACTAACACAATTAAAATAATAACCAGACAAAAGAAAATTTGACCTAGAATTGTATCCTTTTCTTTCAGAACTTCTTTTGTTTTGCACTTGAATAAATCCATCATTATGAGTCATACTTCCATCACTTGTCATGGTCCTTTCTAAATTTGAACTTTCAAAATTTGCCGTTTCCAAACTAACCTTAGTAATATTTTCTAATTGTGCTTTCGCCTTGTTCTAATCATCAAAACCTACTTCGGTTTCATCATGTGAAGCTTTCAGACTTTCCAATATTTGATCTAGGGTTTCGGTACTTTTATTGAACTTCAAGTGCAACTATTGATTTACTTTCTCAAGCTCTTTTCTAGCTGTCACAATTTCTTCTTCAAGATTCTCACAATTTTTGTCTCTTGATAGTAATTTTTCTATTAAAACTTCAACTCTTTTTGCTTCTTCTACATGGGTATTTAGATCGACCAATCATATTTTCTTCAATCTTCAACTCTTTTGATACTCTTTCTTTGGCTCTCACTTCTTCTACAATTTTGGCCTTCAACTTTTTTATTTCTTTTCTAGCCCACAACAATTTATCCATAAGATATTCTTCTTTTGCATTGTCTTCAAAATCCATTTTAGCATCTCCTTCAATAGTTTCAAAAGTCCTGAACACAACTTTTTCTTTTTCATCTCGGAATGCATCTTCATCTTCTTCTTTAGTGGAGTAATCTTCTTCCTCATTAGTGTAGAAACTCTTATGTTTTCTCTAACCTTTGAATCTTATCTGAGAATATTTCTTTCCATTTTTTTGTTCAACATTATTAGTATTCTTATGGGGACACTTATCCATAAAATTTCCTTCTTCTCAATAATTGAAACACTTGAAAGTTTACCTTTGTACTTACCAAAAAATCTTTGTAGATTCCTAAAAAAAATGCTTCCTCTAGATCTTATCCACAATTAGAATCTTGATCAACTTGCTTCAAAGATACTCTGAAAGTAGCCTCTTTCCTTATTGAATCTTCACTTTCAAATCTCATTTCAAATGTAATTAATGTTCCATGCAATTTAATCAACCTTAAAGCATTCAGATCTTTAGCTTCTTCAATAGTAGAGATTTTAGGATCAAACCTTCTGGGGAGAGATCTAAGTACCTTCTTTACAACAATATTATCTTCCAAAATTTCACCAAGACCTTGAATATGATTGACAACTTCATCAAACTTGAGCATGAATGTAGCAATGTTCTCATCTTTAGACCTTCAAACTAAGCTCTGTAAGTCTGCAACTTTGCCTCTTTGACTTTGTCATCAATTTCATAGATTGTTTCTAATTTGACCCATATTTCCTTTGTTTTTTGTATTGTATCACCTTCACAAAATCAAAATTAGTCAAACCACATAAAATAACATTTATTTCCTTAGCATTGAGTTCAAGAACCCTCTTTTTAGCTCGATCCTTAGGAGGGAGATTATCAAGAGGCTCATAACCTTCTACAATTGACATCCAAATGTCCATTCCCAAAGCCATAAAATAGGACTCCATCATAACCTGAACCAAAAATCAAATTTTGATCCATCAAAAACTAGTACTTTGTTTCTAGATGAATTTTCCTATACCATCTTGGATCTACCTTAAGGTATTATAATTCTTCAAAGGAACTTGTCTTTGATAGTAATTGAAGGGCACATAATCTACTGAGAGGGGGGGAATGAATTAGTAGATCAAAACAATTTCATAAACCTTTACTTTTAAAAATATTATATAGATTTATAACATGAAGAGCACTAAACCACACAAGCTATTATTCAAAGCACAACACAAGATAACACCAGATGTACATGGAAACCCAAGATGGGGAAAACCACAGTAAGAAATCTCATAAGAAAGAATATATTAAGTGAATTTTACAATGTGATGTAGGCACCAACCTACCAAAGACACCAATCCCCAAATGTATCTATAGGCACCAACCTATTAGAGACAAAAATCCCCACTAGAAAGAGACACCAATCCCTACTAGAACAATACAACAAGTAAAACACCAGTCCTACTACATTACAAAAATAATGGCAGTTTTGAAATATAACTTTGATAGGCACTAGAGACACAACTGAAACTCTCCCACATTGTAAATTACCTTTTGATATTGGTGCTCCCTCTTTTCTTCACACTTGTGTTATCACAACCAAAACATGTAACCCATTTTCTGACAATGTATTTGAACATTTGAAATATATATGACACTACATTAACACTCTTCCATGTTGGTTAGGGAGCCACACATAACCTTGATAACATAGGGTGGACCAAAATTCAGATTACATGAAACTTGTAATACAATGGTCCAAACAAAAATTTCTTTATGTCAAGATAACTTGATGCCTTGCACCACCACAAGAACCTTAAATAGGTCCTATCCTCACTTCACTGACAAGTTTTGAATTTTGCACACTACTAGTTGTTACCACACATGCCTGAAAATTTGAATAGCTTGATAGATATTTTGACACTTCAAACTTATTACGCACTGAGCCTCACCTCCAAAAACTCGAGAAACTGATAAAACTAGTATAGACATACTCTCCTTCCAAATTGCAAAGCAACGTTGTATTTCTTTTAGAAATGCCAACCATATTTAGAAATCTCTTCTCCCAAAAGATATCCTTTTGGACCACCACGCTCATACAAACTGCATACTTGGCATGGTATAATAATATATTAACTATCTAAAGATAGTCACACCTCAACACAACTTTTTCCATGTTACTTGATATAGTATATGATCGATTAGATAGTCTACACACTGATAAACAACATACTACCAAAACCTTAAGTCGAATGACAATTGTAGTTCTACAATCTCTTTCATTTTTGACGGCCTTAACATTTGATATCCTTGACACCCTTTGATAACCATTGTCAGAAACAATCCTTTGACATTAATGAAAACCTATGTTCAACAAGACCCACCTTCACTTCCAATATATTGAAGTGGATTGCATCTCAAATGTATGTTAGTGACCTACAAATTCTATCCACTTCATTTAACACCCTTCAATGTCATCCTTCACCATCTTTGTCAAAGCATTTTAATTGTCCTCCTGCCTTAATTCACCACCTTCCCCATTCCTATTGATCACCCAATTTGTTAGGTGATCCGCTGACTTATTCCCCTCCCTATATACATGTGTGATCCTCAAGTTATCAAGATCATACAGTAAATTCCATATCAGCTTGATAAATTTAATAATTTTCTAATTTGGGGATTTTTTTCTTTCAAATTACATTGTTCATTATTAACAAGAATCCTTCTAGGTGGATCTTTTGTATATGTAAAGATTAATGTTTTCAAAGCTAATGAAGCTGCTTGGAACTTTGGCTCATTATTCATCCCCTTCTTTAACTTCTTCATTTCCATCGCTATGATTTTACTTTCCTTATCTCTCACTATTCATCTAGCTCTAGACACCCTAGGTTTCCTCTTGCCACCTTGTCAAAATTTAATTTCCACCATCCTTCTTAAGGAGGATTCCATTTTTGGTTTCCATTGCATATTGAAAATGGATTAACCTGTCCATCCATACGAATAGATATTTGTGTGTATATATATAAATAGAGAGAGGAAAATAAATATATATATATATAGGTCTAGGAAAAGGGAGAGGGGGAGAGAGAGGGAGAGGTATCTAGAGATAGATAGGGATAATTGAAGATAGAGAAGATAGAGGGAGAGAAGAAGAGGAGATATAGAGAGGAAGAGGGAGAGGGAGAGATAAAAAGGAAAAGTTAGATAGAGGGAGATGGATAATAAGATATAAATAAAGAGGAAGAGGGAGAGACATGGGCATAGAGATAAAGGGGGAAAGAGTGAGTGAAAGGAGGTGATAGCAACAAGTAATAAAGAGATAGAGAGAGGGGGAGAGATGGAGATAGAGGGATAAATATATCCCTCTATTTCTATCTCTATATTTCCTTCTTTCCATCTATTTGTATCTCTATATCTCACTCTTCCTTTCTAAATATTCCTATCTATCTCTCCCTCCCTCTTGATTTTACTCTTTCTTCATAGATATACGATCACATTATGATGCACTCGTGTTTGTATCTACCTTAGATATTGTCAACCCTTACGATTAGATTTATTTTGGGCATCCAACCCAAAGTGTTTGACTGACATGTCAATGTCTGAAGGCATATTTTTTATAAATTGTAAAAATTGACTAAATCTTAAGCATGCTCTCACTTAGTTTTGTATATATTTTAGTGTTGAGATAAGTAAATACCAAAATAATGTCAAGCTCTCTCTTATCTTTCTAACCATGTATTTTTTCTAAATTTTGAATATGTTAAGGTTTTGATCTTTAATATATTTTGCTAGTGTCTTCCTTTTTTTCTAGAAAAACCTATGTATAGTATTTTTTGGTTCAATTTCTTGTCCATTCATCAAAATTTTAGATAAATTATATTTTTGGCATTCTAGACTCTATTCTATACACATCTAAAAATAATTGATTTTGTATTAGTTTCCAAAAAAATTAGGGGGGAGTATGCTCAATTTTGTATTTTTCAAGATGTGTCCACTTTTAAAATTAGTAAAAAATCATATATGAATTAGAAAATAGTAATAAAATTAGGCATAAACTACATGGTGTTAGCTAATTTTCCACTAAAATGAATTTTGAAACATTAAAAAAGGGTTAAAATTTTAGGGGGATCATTCCAAAAATTATGTTATATATTTTTGACAAAAACAAGAGAGCTTTGTGTGCTCCCCCTATTTGAATCCCTTATCTCCACCCTTTAAAAAAAAAATAGAAATTAAATTCAAAGCAATGTGACTCTTGTTCTTGTCACATATTCAAAATTTAAAGTGTAACTATTGTAGAGAAGGGGGGTCACTACCCCCATGACTCTCAGGTCATGGAAGAACCTAAGGGAGTGAACTCCACTAAACTACCTCTAACTACCTAATAAGTTGAAAATGAAGAGACAAGCTGAAAATGAAGGGAAAATAGGGCTTTATTTCCATTATACTTTATGATAGAAGTTTCCTAGAACTGGGTGAGCTAACCTCAGAGGTATCAGTCTGCAAACTAGATGGTTCTCTATTAAGGACAATAGTGCGGGTGTCGAACTTCAACGTGTCATGTTGGAGTCTTAGAGATATGTTGGCATCTTGTACAGATAGAGGGTCAAGTAGCAGATAGAAACACACATGGCCTACTGACAACCCGAATGTTGTGGTTTTACAGTTTGATAGAAATAAATAGAAATGCAAAGTATAACAAGAAGAATACTATAACTAATAAATATAGGCTACTCTAATAGTGAAATGATGAAGAAAGAAGAAGAATGCCAACTTACTCAAGGTCTAGTTCTCCAACTAACTCCAAGAAAATGAACAAAACCTACACACAATAACAAGAAAAATGTTGGAGTTGTGTTTTGATGTTTGACTTAGTCAAACTCTCGTTTTGGTGTTCCCACCTCCATGAACAACCAATAGAAAACAAGATGTAGAAAAGTGATAAAAAAATTAGATAGAAGAGACACAAGGAAGTAGAGAGCAAAGATAACCTAGATGCTACTCTACAAGAACGATAGTGCAAATAAGCAACTATACATAATATCACCACTCTTTCTCTAAGTGCTCAAGGCTGATAGAGGAAGGAGAAGAATAATATCACCACACCAATGGAGTAGAGCTTTGATAACCTGCAATAGCAATAGCATTGGAGCAACAAGATGGTGTAGAAATGAAGTATGGAGCTGCTAGAAGAGAGAGTGATAGAATGAGCTAGATAGTTGTTATAATGAAGAGAGAGCTTGAGAGAATGATTAAGAGAGTTGGTAGCATGAAAGAATTGAGTTCAAATGGGAAAATTGAAGGAAAATAGTCATTCCTAATGGTCAAGATTTGAAGAGGGACATTATGTTCACAAGTGATGGAGAATTGTAACATCTCCATTGTTTCTTGACATAGGAATCTTGTCAAGACTACAACGTAGCATGTAGACATCCACACGACATGCATGTGTCCTAGACAAAAATTACCTCATTGAAATAAAATGACAAGGACGCACATGCAAAGCAAGATAAAAGCAGGGGGATTTTGCATCATCAGAATTGTAAGGCTAAAATGAGGGTAAATAAATGGGAAATTTGTCTAGGTGAAAAATTATGCCATTACAACTATCTTCGATTTTTCATCTAAGATCATTTTTTTTGATTAAAAAATGATCACTTAATACCCTTTTTGGTCCCCCATTTCTATGCACATACCTTGTATAAGAACTCAATTCTCTCCCCTATATGTCTAGACATATGTATCCATTTAACATCCTCATAAGATATTTTATTTTATTATATATCTAGAAATGTGCCTTCTTCTCTATGTCTACATATACTTTCTCTTATATGTTTGTTGCCTGGTTTAGACCTATCATGTTTCAAAATATTGTTAAAGGTTTAATTCCAATTGTGGGATGAGTTTGAGTCTTATCCATTTTCAAATTTGTTCAATAGCGATCACACTTGCAAAGTATTCGTACTTAGTGGATTCACTCAAAAAGTAGCCTTTATATGACTTTTGTCAGATATTGACAAGGTTTCCATAACTTTATCGATCCTTGATAGGGCTTTCACAACCCATTATTTTCTTGACTTAGGTTCTTTGTCAAGTCATTCAGTCTTAATTTATCCCAAGTCAAATCTCAAAGAATCAACTTCCTATAAAGCTGTCAACCCCTTTCGAAACTGTAATATTTTTCAAAACTTACCTTTTTTCAAAGAACTTTTGAAAGAAAAAAGTGTTCGAGAAAAAGTGAAAGTAGAATTTAATTTACCTTTAACAACCATCGTAGAAGCCGATGAGGCTTTCATAACCAAGTCGAGCTTTGACGCAGATCCATAATACCAGTGGAACCTAACTTCACTAAATAAAGATCACAAAAGAAGAAAAGAAAAAAACTTAAAGCAAAGGTTGACTAAGGTTTTAAAACCTTGTCGAGATTTGACTTAGTTCTGAAAGCCTTTTAAAAATATCTCTATCCGATACAATGCGGAGCCCAAAATTGGAACCAAGTGGACTACCTACCGATGATTTAATGTTGTTAGAGCTAAGTTAGGAAAAATAAATTCCTAATTGTATGAGGATGAAAGTGCTTTGGGTCATAATTATTCTCACATTTGTTGAAGGAATTGAGGTTCGTGGAGCACAAAGAAACAAAGACACGACCAAAGTTGCAGAGATAATTCAATTGAATTTTTTTAGCAAAGTTATCCTTGGAGAAGATATAAACAGGTAAGCAACATTCTTAAAATTTCTCCCAACTACAATTTTTTTCTCAAAGCAAGGATTGATATCTCTACAAGGGAGGGGAAAACATTGGTCAATTTTCCTCATAACTTGGAAATGGAGTTTGGGTGAAGATGAAGTATAAATATCTTGGGTATGTGAATTTATTTGGCTTGGAGAGCCGATTTATAGAGATAGGTGACACTAGACTAGGTCACATTAATTTGAGAGAATTTTGGGAGAGAATTAATAAACTAGATAAAGCTCCCATTACTCAGAGGTTGGTGAAAAGTGGTTTGTTGGAAGCAATCGCCTTCTCGGTACTTGTGCAATGTACAAACCTAGTTCTAGAATGTATAAATTGTTATAATTCTAAAACTCGATAAATTAGGATGAATGACAACATTTTATTAATGAATCTTGACATAACCACCATTAGCAATTGTTTCAAGTTGCCTTAAAGGGAGGTTTTCATATATTTTAATTTCACCTTGTTGGTGTTTTTTAATTCCCACTAAGGCTTCATAATTCTCTAAGAGGTTGCCAACCTCTATATTCAAGAATTCACAAAGTTAGGGGCCAACTGACGAGATTCAGTCAAAGACTAAGATCTCCTACACTTTTGGCTCTGTGAGACCAAGGAGGGTTTTCCTATATGTGTTCATAAAAATGATTCATGCCTCAAGAACACTTTTGTACATAGATACACTCCTATCAATGCAACTTAGATAGCATCTAGCTAGGTTTTGGAAAACCAAAGAATAAGAACAACTATCTAAAGCTAGGAGAGAAAATTTAGTATAAGATTTGTATCTCTAGAGAGATAGAATTTGATTTTGTAAGTGTTCAGATCTTGAACCTTTACGCTTAGAGCAACAGTCAAGTAATTCTAGACAAAAAAAACTTGAATGAACTACCCAGTGCCTCATCCAACCGAGCGGGAGTCACATAAAACATTACCCTAACATTATGGAACTTATAATTATAATGCTTTACATTATGAGATTTTCCAGTATTAATAAAGTACTCCTTAGTAAATCCTAAGAAAATTATCACAGAACTGTAACTCCCTTTCAAGCATTTGATTAACTCATTAAGTTAAAGCAGGAAAGCAAATTATGCATCCAAATATACCATTGAAGCTGAATGAAAGAACCATTGATAAATTCATTCACTATCCATGAAATATACATAGGAGAGCAATTATCTTAATTGTTTCTTTAGATTTATTGATATCAATCATTACAAAAGAATAGCATGCTTATCTTACACAATACTCGACCCAAAATGATTTCCTAACTAGAACATTCCAAACATCACAAAATAAAAAATTTATCTATACAGTCTAAGCCTGAGGATACAAAAATCTGACCCCAACAATAAGCCATGAAATCTCCTTTATAGAACAGGAGATGAACAAGCATCGGGCTCCATTGTTCATTTCAAAATGAATTTCATCCTAACCAAATGAAATTCATATTCATTTCAAAAACTCCTCATCATCAAAAAATAACTATAATACGCACAAAGGAATAAAAAATGGTTACACCCCTGTAATCAGCCGAAAAGGACAAAGAACACCACGTCACCTATGCACACATCCACATTAGACCCAAACCGTTGCAACAACACAAAAAGGAAAAAATCACCACCCCAACAACACCAATCATTTCCTCGCACCCTGAGTAACCACACAGCCTTGATACAAGCGACCACTCCTAGTTATCACTTCAATAAGAAATGAAACTGATTCCTTGCCCCTACTTGTACCAGTGCCAGACCCAACAACATTACACGATGCCACCACAATAATTGGAGAAACTGCAAGGACCTCCTCATCCACTCCCACGAGCTCAATCAAGGCCATGAGGTAACTGCGGTAGTCTGAATCAGTTTCAGACACTTCACCATCAGATTCTAAAGAGAGCTCAATAGGTGACGTGCAATGTCCAGACCTCCTACCCTTTCTTTGAGTAATTTTTCTAGAAGTACCAAGAACAATTTGTTTCTCCTTATGTCGCAAATTTGTTACACGCACCCTAGCACTTCATTGTACTACTGAATTTTCCATTGAAACTGTGAGCTCAAACTCAACAAGAAAATCAATCACCTGCAAACAAACAAACTCAAAATGCAATTATACAGATGAGCAAATTAGCAAGCATTTATCGAGCAAGCCGGTGCAGGGAACATTAATTGCTCAAATTGTAGTACGAGCAAAGTGAGCGATTAGTAGCTGATGTTGCCACCATAGAATAATTTTGAGCTCATGGAAAACAACGTACAACCCATCATTACATTATTAGGTAGATACCGCTCGCACGCAAGGAAATCAGGATGAGATCCACTAAAAGACCCCTGCCATAAATGAGAATAACTTGCAGAGCGCAAATAATCCTCACATGGGTGAATTGTAATTTTTTGAATTCAAACCGTCGATGTGAAGAAACCTGGGATGTCAAATGACTCAGATTGAGTCAAATATCATTGAAGAATCCACATCACCACTTGGGTAACTCAGCAGCCAATCACACCCCTCTCAGTTAGAAAACCGCGACCGAGCAGTAGGCCCCATCCAACCACCTTGTACCACAAAGCTAAGAAACATGTCATCAGCACACACACCTCCTGACATTTCCAAAAATATTAATCCACTCGTGCGAGGCTTGCGAGGGACGGTCATCATTAATCCCTGTCAAAAAACATCCACCGTTGAAAAGACATCCACTTGTCATTGATGGCGCACTGGGATAGGCCCCACCCCACCGTACTCGACAAATGGCGGCATCTCGCATACCTCGCACCACTTAAGTGATGGCAGCAGGAAACCTTGCAAGGTCTACAAGGAACGGTCCAGATTTGAACCCCGTGATCCGACGGCCCGCCAAATTGCACATAGAAAAGTTATTTTATGACAGTGGGGTTGAGTTGGAGAATGGGAAAAGAAAACCATCAGAGGCAAAAAAATTTAGGCCCACCTAAAATTTAGGGAAAATCCACCCGACCTTAGGCAAAATAGTAATAATACCCAAATGGAAAAACAAGACCGATAGGTCAGGTGAAGGGGCCGGTAACAGTACGAGAGACAAGGCTCAATTGGATGACACAAGAGACCGGTAACCCCCAATAATAGGTCAATGCAAAAATTTAATGTAAGGGTTTATTAGTAAAATCAATTTTGACATGGGTAACAAAACCCAAAACCCTGAATATTTGACCCCCTATTTACCAAAGGTGAAACAGACATGCCCAAAACCAAACAAAATTTTGACAAATTTTAAAAGTCCCATCACACCTTATCACAATTTTGATTTTTCAAGAGGAAGGGATATTTAAGGAATATTATTGCAAAAGAATGGTTTGCAACTCTGAAGAAAGGGAAGTCTTAATTACCCAAGAAAATACACTAGTCACACTTTTGAGATGAAATTTCAGATATTATTATCCTTCCATACAAAATAAAAGGAAGTTTGAATGCTCAATATTTGAAGGAGTGGATGTACTTCTTTGTCCAAATTATTTGCATTAGAACACAGTATCTAGATTGAGAAACTATAATCAGTGATCAATTGCATGATATGATACATAATTTTTCTAGTAGCAGATGTTGAACATCCAAAATATTGAGAGGGGGGGTGAATCAATATTCCATAAAACCATTCACATAAAATCTATCTAAGCATTATCATAGATCTGACTGAATTATCAGAAGAAGACATGAAATCAAGACAAAGATTCAACACACATGAACACTAGTATTTTTACGTGGAAAACCCAATTTGGAAAAAAACCATGGTGAGGATTAGCTCACAATATAATATATCCATATATAGAATATTACAAGGGCTCACTACTAGGACTCACTGTCCTTGAAAGGATCACAACCTGAAGTGAATATAAAATAATATGGCTCAATGCCAAGATACAAAAGGGTATGGATTATTGCCAAAGGTGTGAACTGATAAAGAATGCACCATCCCTATGCTAAAGTTCAGTTCTGGTGAAGCACAATACTTGAGTAACTCATTCAGTTGCTCATCTATACAATTCACACATATACATTCTCAACTTTATCTTCAAGTCTCTTTCACATTCACACATTCTTCTCTCTTTCTCTCCCACATCGCACTCACACACTCTCAAATGTCTTACATATACATAGACACACACACACACACACATATATCCATGTTTCTTAATTAGGTTGGCATAATTAGAGAAACCTTGATTCAAAAACTAACTTTGTTAGCATTAACCTAAGATAGATCCCTTTATTATTCATAGCACACCTCAATATTAATATATAATTAGGTCGGCTAGAGTTAAACCAAAAATCCAAAAAAATATATACTCCATCAAGTGTGCAACATAAAAACTTGTTAACCCATTGAATTATCCATTGGATGACATCAACCTACTTATCTTCAACATTGCATGATATGATAATCAATTATGAGAAAATGTGGAATCTCCCACAACAGTGTACTAAAAAAACTAACTAAGGTCTGCAAATCAGAATACCATCGTTCATATCTTCCAAATGCCTTCACATATCATCATGAAATTCTAGAGTAGAATATGTCTTGTAGGATCAAATCTATGTACAAATTCTTGTAATGATATCTTTTACTGAGATAGAATCCATACCAAAAAACTGACTTACAGAGTTAATGCACAAGCATAACACTATTTCCCAACCAACTGGTAACTATACCTTTCAACCCATACACCCTAGTCAGTTGAAACCATGTCAAAGGATGCAACTAATGTCAGGATAAATCATGTTATCAGCTTATGAATAGATCATACAAAATAGGATAGTTTAGATCAAAATACCAGATCAACAAACATTCATAATCAGAGTATTAAAATATTGGCAATCAACAAGCTTCTATTATCTATTGACATCAATGACAACCTATCAATTTCTAACAATCTCCCCCTTTGTCATTAATGGAAACACATGATGTGAAAACCATCAAAAATACCTCTTCCCAACTTATACACAAAACCTTTTGAATTCCTCTCTTTTCACATGATACTTCTCTTTATCCCCCTTTGACATTAATGGAAAAGGAAAAAGAGTTTTAGTGCATTAACAATTTCTTTGCATACCTGAATACTCCCCTTGAGGAGTACATTCCAAAATAATGGTGATGAATGACTTACCGAAGGTGATAGATGATTGAAGCTGGCTAAGAATCCCCATCCATGAGGATCTCCCTTCATTCCAAATCCTTATTTCCTCTATTAGTGCACAACATAGATAATTGAGATCAATTAAAGTATCTTTGCCTTCAACCACAGTTCTGGAAGAAGCATAAGAATTCAAAATCCTATCAGCAACCAAAAGAACATAGTAGATAGGAGCACACTTAATCTTGATTAATTATTTGAGCTTCCCATATAGCTCAATCAACTCTCCTATTTCTTTGTGTGATGCAAGGTATTCCTCATGCAGTCTCGTCAAACCGTACCAAGTTTGATCATCCAAAGTAAGAGTAGGATCAAATGTACTAGATGAAGACATAATTTGGGTTTGAATTATGCTCTCAACACCCTTGTGCCTTTGAATTGCATCAGGCCATGACCAACAAAATTTGAATAAATTCTTAATCTCTTCCTCACAATCTTGAATAACATTTTTTCAAGTGTCAAGCTATGAGTAGACTTTCACTTATCTACAATTTCCAACAATATTTTGTCTTCAACCCAAGAGACCATGTCACTTACTTATTTACTCTTTAATTCATTGAGTCTATCATTTAATACATTTGAGCCTTCTTTAACAAAATGTGAAGAACTAGAGACCACACTGGGAGCTACCTAAAAGTGTGTCCTAATTTTGGCCAATTGCTTATCTTCTTGGAGCAGGGTCCACCTAAGAAATCAAGGCATGAACCACAATTGCTTTCCTCTTTTCTCCAATGGTAGACATTGGTTTACCAAAGACAAACTTAGACTCTTCAAGAGCTTTAGCTACTTCAGTGTAGGTTCCAAACTTAGGTCTGTTGGGATCGTGGGGGCTATTAATCAACAATTCAATGCAACCAATAACATAATCCTTCTCAATTTCATATCCAAACTCAGGTATCCATGAATTCCTTGGTTCAACTACCTTGATGATGCAATCATCAGTGTTTACCAAAAAGGTTATATCATTCTTATATTTTGAAACCAATTCTCTTGGAATTCTCCTTCTTCTATTTATTTTCATTTGAAACTTTCTAAAGAATGCACCAAGGGAATATTCTTGTGCATCTAAGTTCCCAACATTTCTCATAAACTCCTCAATCTGATGAGAAACCGATATGGTATTCTCCCAACTAACTTCTCCTAATCTAGGCATCTCCTTCATAAAGTATAAAATCAAGCATAAAACCAATGTACCATACTAGAAAGTACAATTCTTCTTCTTCAAATATCTTAGATTCTTCAACAGTTGCTATATTCACTTATGCTCTCAACCATATCCAATTCAACATCAATTACAGTAGTGGATACATCATTGTCACTAAGAATCATTTGTGAAATAACTAGTCTTGCATATTGAATTGCCAAGTTAGAGATTCCAGCATGTGTGTTCCTTATTAAACCCTTTTCTTTATTAGAATTACAAACAGGAGTTAGTCCGGAGGATGATAATCCAGTAACTTCCTTGATTACATCTCTGGATATCATATATGTTTCATTAAGCCACACATAATCATCATGAAATCTGTTAAGATCCATTTTGATACATCTTCCTTCATGACTAAAGTCTGAAAAGTTGTTCCATATATCCAATTTCATTTCTAAAAGCACATTGTATTCCAGTTTTAGGGTAAAACCATTTCCAGCTATTTCTTTACTCCACAAAATGTGAGATTTTCCATAACCGAATTCTTCCAATTTTCCATGTATGTATACTCCAACATCTTCAATCGGTATGACACCAAGAAGAATAATAAAAAAAACACCCAAAAGATCAAGTTCCAAGGATTTAACAGGGTACATTTTTTACTCTGGTTCTAGTCTCTCTGAATTATTTATAAGCTAAGGCATATCCATTACATACAAGATACCACAAATAATTCAGATTAAGTAGTGGCATCAACTTACCTTCTCCTTTTCTACCAAAGCCGAATTCAAAATTTTTCCAGGATAAAATTGCTCTGGTTTCTTCAAGCTTTCTCTCCACGCTTCTCATTTCACAACTACTTTTCATTGAATGCATTTTCCTAAACATATCTGAATTTATTTCTTTCATCCCAATTTCTCTTGCAATAAATGCTTCAGATCGTAAGTAGATCACCTCAAAATTCATGTAAGCTTTCATCCTTTTAAACTCTATGAAATACATTCTTCACACATGTGTGTCTGTAAATTCCTTTTGCATAACCTTAATAAATGCACTTTTGTCATGATATGACATCTTATATCGAAAGAGGGTTTAATAGATTTTTTGATTGTTGCTCCCCCTTAGCCAAGTTCTGAATTAATGTTTGAGTGACATATTTTCACCAAAGAAAAACACAAAAACAAATGCTTCTATTTTTGCTTTCTTTTCAGATTCTCCTTCTTTTCTCCAGATCCTCTCCATCTCCTTAACCTCTATCAGATCAACCTTGATGACTGCCTCATATTCTTTTGCGGAGTTGATACCTCTCAGTTTTCTACTTCCAACAAAATGTTCTAGATTGTTACAATTAAGGAAAACAACATTCTTCCATCCAAACTTTCTTTTATTCAATCTATATTTTCACCGGTTAGCCTTATGTCCAATTGAATTACAAAGATAATAGTGAACTTTAAACAAATAAATCATCTTATCTGAATTCTTCTGCTACCTTTAGATTTGTGCCTAATTCTCTTGATTTCAAAATATTGATTGGAGAGATAAGGAAATTTTATTTATTCCTTCATCTTGAATCATTTTATTTTTGTAATATTTTGCCCTATGTCCAAACTTATTACAAGAATAACAAAGAATAGCAAAAGATAAATACCTTTGAGAATTAGGTTGTCTGATAGGGAATTTTTTAGTATATCCACCATTGCTTTGAGTCTTCATTTCAAGAGATTGATTTGACTTCGAAGATTGAACTTCCTCAAATCCTAAGCCACTTTTATCCATAGAGGACCTTTGTCCTGCAATCAATTTGTCCAACATTACAGAGCTTGCTGAAAATTTACCCTCATAACTTTTTACCTTCTCTAGATCTGATTTCAACATTACCACTTATTGGTCAAGCCTTGCACATTCATCCATTCTCCTCAGTATTTCAGTTCTCTGACAATCTTCAATCTTTTTCTTTTCTTCCAATTGATCTCTCAGTCCGACAAAGACCTCATCTACTTTCTTTAACTGATTACTGACTTCTCCATATCTTTCCTTCAGATTCTTAATACACTCATTTGCTTCCTTCAGTTTGTCCTTCAGATCTTCATTTTATTTTGTATGATCAATAGAGATCACTTTCAGAGGAAAAATAAATTTTCTTCCATAAGATCGAATTTCAAGACCTTCCCCAAGTTGCCAGGCTTCTTTAGAGGAACCGAGCTCTGATACCAATTCTTGAACATCTAGAATATTGAGAGGGGGTGTGAATCTGTATTCCATAAAACCATTCACATAAAATCCATCTAAGAATTATCACAAATCTGACTGAATTACTAGAAGAAGACATGAAATCAAGACAAAGCATCGACACACATGAACACCAATATTTTTACGTGGAAAAACCGATTTGGGAAAAACCACAATGAGGATTAGCTCACAATATAATATATTTGGATATAGAATATCACAAGGCCTCACTGGAAAGACTCACTTCCCTTGAAAGGCTCACAACCTAAAGTGAATAAAAAATAATATGGCTCACTACCAAGATACAAAAAGGTATGGCTTACTGCCAAAGGTATGAACTGATAAAGAATGCACCTTCCCTATGCTAGAGTTTAGTTTTAGTGAAGCACGATACTTGAGTAACTCACTCAGATTGCTCATCTATACAACTCACACATATACATTCTCAACTTTGTCTTCAAGTATCTTTCACATGCATGCATTCTTCTCTCTTTCTCTCTCACATTGCACTCACACACTCTCAAATGTATTACATATATACATGTATATCCATGTTTCTTAATTAGGTTAGCCTAATTAGAGAAACCTTGATTCAAAAACTAACTTTTTTTGCACAGACCTGAGATAGATCCCTTTATTATTTATAGCACACCTCAATATTAATATATAATTAGGTCGGCCAGAGTTAAACCAAAAGTCCAAACAAATGTACACTCCATCAAATGTGCAACACAAAGACTTGTTAACCCATTGAATTCTCCCTTGGACAACATCAACCTACTTATCTTCAAAACTGCATGATATGATAATCAATTATGAGAAAATGTGGAATCTCCCACAACAGTGTACTGAATAAAAACGCACTAAGGTTTGCATATCAGAATACCACCATTCATATCTTCCAAATGCCTTCACATATATCATGAAATTCCATAGTAGAATACATCTTGTAGGCTCAAACCTATGTACAAATTCATGTAATGATATCTTTTACTGAGATAGAATCTAGACCAAAAAATTGACGTATAGAGCCAGTGCATAAGCATAACATTGTTTCCTAACCAACTACTAACTGTACCTTTCAACCCATACACCCTAGTCAATTGAAACCATGTTAGAGGATGCAACTGATATCAAGATAAATTATGTTATCAGCTTTTGAGTAGATCATACAAAATAGGATAGTCTGGATCAAAATACTGGATCAACAGAGATTCATAACTGTAGCAGCAAAATATTGGCAATCAACAAACTTCCATTACTTGTTGACATCAATGACAACCTATCAATTTCCAACAACATATATTTTTACATGTCATCCTATTTCTTCTATGTACTAGCATGTACGAGGCCCTGGTTGGGACTGAATCCCATTGAAGACTATGATGAGAAAATCCAAATTTATGATTACTATCTTGACTTGTAGCTTGAGAGGAGCTATAAGAATTTTTGGAGAGTAAACAATGTTTTTACTATGAGGTTGGTTAGGGAGGTACAAGGAGGTCTAGGGCAAAGGATTTCTCTAGAATCCTTCCAGTTTGTCACCAAGTATGGAAGCCTTTTATTCAATTTTAGAGATTTACATACCTAAGGGTTGGAGGATTTGATGGATTTTCCCACAAATATCTAAATATTTAGAAGAAAAATTCATTCTGATAGAGGTATGCAAATAAATTGCAGAAGTTAATAAGAGATGTGCAAAAAGAAAGAAATTTGGCATTCCTTTCCCCATTGGTAAAAAATCTACGAATGTAAGTCTCAATCTAATGCCCTCAATATTGAGAGAGATATTGTAAAATATAGTGTCTCTACATATGAGAGGAGATTTCTATTTGATAGTAAGAATTTTGTAAAGAATAACCTTCATCTCATTCTAGGTTTTCACCATATGAAATAGTTGGAGGATTATTGGGCCGACAGTATTGATGATTATGAGGTAAGAAAGAGGAACTGGATGAGGATGACCTTAAGGCAAATCATCGCTTTCAAATTATGATGGGATGTCAGAGGAGTAGAGGATGATGAGTCTGACTCGATTGACCCCATCTATGTCAATAATATACAGATACAACCTATGGTACCTATTAATTGGACCATTAGAGAACCCAAATATTTGGATACAAGGACTATAGTGGTTGTGAAGAGAATGTAGATATGGATTTCCAAGAAAAAGGGAGAAGTCGCTAAAGCTCCACCTAAAGATAAATGAGGGGTTGAAGGAAAAACCAACATAGGTCAAGTGGGCACATCCTCCTTTGTAATAGTTGCACCATAACCACAAAGCACATCATTACAGAGTGATGGTGGAGATGGGGAGGGTCATCGTAAGAGGAATGGAGGTCCTAAAAGAACATGTGGTGAGGGCCCTCTAGATGACATTGTTACCGAATATCAAGTAGAGAATTAGAAAGTAGGAGGAGAGGAAAATGAACAAGAACAAGAAATTAAGAGGGTAAGAGTTGATGCCCTTGAAGAGCAACCAAACCTATCTCAAGATATGTTGAGAAAAGTGCACAAAAAGGTAAATCTCCAACCTCTTTTAATTTTAATTTGCAAATTGTAACAAGGACTCCCCCTCTAAAAAGAGCCCTTCAATTTCTACACCTGAGGCTTCCCAAAACCTCAATGTTGCTACCCCTTCCCCCTTTTGGCTATAAAATACTTTGTCTTGAAAGAGGAGGGAAATACTCATATATTTGTTAAATGATAATGTGGTGGGACAACTTCTATAGAAATCCCCTAAGATTAAGAAGCTAAAAACAACCTCAAGGTTAATGGAGGATGATAGATTAGGGATTTTTTATAAAAATTGCACATCCTTCTACACAAAAAGATCCTAGCCAGGCTACCATAGCTGACTACAATATAACCAAAGTGGATTTAAGCCCACTTATCAAGGATGGGGACATACATAATATCTAGGTGATTGCCACAAGATTGGTGGAGAGGACAAAAAAGGATGAACAAGATAAAGATGAACTGAAGGGAATGGTGTAACTTCTCTCCAATTGCCTCTAGTCATTAACTGATCCTTCCCCTCAACCTCTATGTCAAGCAAGCACCTCTTTTGATCCCAATTCTATAGTTGGGAAAGCCATAATGAGAAAAGTACAAAAAAATAGCTACTATGGGAGAATTTCTCAAGGATGGATGGTTGATGTTAAAGTGAAAGGTCCTCCTCTAATCGAAAAATCGAAAGGGGTGTATGATGAATTTGTGTTATTAAGAAATTTTGTTAAAACTGAAGTACAAAATTTTAAGCAAGAGGAGTCTCTCTAGTCACAAGTTGATAAAGACTTTGTTGAAATCTTATAAATGGGTTTGGAAAAGGCTACTACGGAGAATATTATACCATCCAAGGATGACCCCAAGATTATAATGTGGAAAAAGAGTATTGAATGGAAACTCAATTTATTGAAGACAAATCTTCAAGAGAAGAACAAGTTGATGAAAAAATGTACTTGCCTCCATAATGATCTTATTAAGGATTTCTCTAATTTTAGTTATCGATTAATAAAAGATGACAATAGCGGCACGACTACATTTGAAGGGATTAAATAAGGATTCTTGAAGGTGGTTGATACACTATCTGGAGATCAGGTCTTTGACAAAGAAGCTATGAAGAAGCTGGCTAGAATCGATTTTGTGTTATCTTGGCATGAGAATTTTCCCATCATTATTATTTCCAAGATGGACACTATCTATTGTAACAAAGCCTTGTGGAAGTTGAGAACAAAAAATGTCACTATTCCTCAGCATGCTGATATTCCCGCCATCACACAAGCACTAAAGGATTATAAAGCATGTGCGGTGTCTACTTAACAAGTGCCAACGATAGAGGATGTGTCTGTGGAATCATCCATGCAACCACCTCAGCAATGAGTGCCTTTTATTTTTCTAGCATTTGTCTTTATGGTTTATATTCTAATGAACTTTATGGTTACGATTCTTTAAAATGAATTGATTTTTATCAATATTTCGGTGATAGTTATGTTGTAAAAACCATAAATATATTATTTATGAACATTTTAAGGGTTCAAATATTTTATCCCTGTTGCACTTTGATGCAAGAGTGAGAATTGATTAAAACAAGGATCAATTTTTATTTTTATTTTTTTTCAATTTTGCTTATTTCTAAGGAAATTCTTTGTCTTTGTGCATATGAATATGAATGTAATACTTAGTATTTATGAACGATTATTTGAGATCTAATAGATGCTAGGATATTACTTCTCTTTGTAGATGCTATATTCTCTGGTGTTACATTTATTTTCCTTTAGAAAGGGTGAAATTGTAGCCTGTCAAGTTAATTTATTTGTTATTGATAATCCAATCTTTGAGTTGTGCTATTGGTGTCACATATCTACGAAGTTTCAATTAATGTTTTGGAAGTTTATTTAAATCACATTTGCATCATGGCTATGGGAAAGTGTTAGTTTTCCTTTACTAATTTCTGGTCAAAAGTATACCCACTTTCTTTATAATTAAAAAAACAAAAAAATATATCTTACAAGGGAGTTGTACCTCAATTAAAATTCAAAGGAAGAACACCAATGAAATGATGATATCTCCAACTTTTTGTTGTTGGTTAGTCTTTATTTTTGTCAATATGGAGTCAAACTAAGTTAATCTTTAAAAAGACCAATTTGTCAACCAAAAGTATCTACACAAACACCCCTCTCCCAAATCTATGCAAGATCTTCTTTTGTACAAGTGTTTCCTCATATATTTTATACAAGCTTAATATATAATATTATTATAATGATGTGCTAACACTTGATTTTACAAGTTATGTTTGTTTGAAAATTTTATTTTTCATATTGTAGCTTGGGGGAATGAAAACCCTATACTTAAACATGCCATAGTATATTCTTTTTAAAATAAATCTAGGTATTTCATATTTATGAAAATTAATTTAGTGTAGCTATATCACAGTGACATGAACTCGTTAAAGTGGGTGTAGAATGTAGAGTCAAAATTTCATATTATACATTTTTTACTTGATGGTTTATTCACTTTTGTACCCAAATTAGTACCATGTCCTAGGTTAAATTGAGCATATTTCATAATCCTTAAATTCCCTCACCAAATTTCCAAAGTCCAACCTTAATGAGATTGTGGCTTATTTTTTATGATTTTTATTAGCTTGTTTGGAATTAGGTTAATCTACATGATCATCAAGACATCTTTGAAATCAAAAATTTGTCCCTTGATAGTTAAAAGGTTAACATGTTTTATTGGGCTTTTTTAACAATTGTAAAACCTAATATCATTAAATTTTTTCCCTATATCTCTCGTTTCATTTAAAAATAAGCTCAATTTAATCCATTTTATCTCCTTTTAGCTCTCTAGTCTCTTGAATTTTCCTCAAGATGATTCTTCTTGATCTCTTCTTTATTTTATTCTAGATTAATCTTTGTTTTTTAGCCTCTTCTTAGAAACATCTTGGAGATTCCTTTGTGATTTTGGTTATAACTTTATCTCTAAAATATTCCTATCTTGGTTCTCCAATCTACTAGTACATTGATCCGGTTTATTATAACTATTTTCTAGTTTTTGAGATTTTGATTTAGATGGAGGATTTGGGAGATAAGGTTAGACCCAATTAAATGTTGGAATATTAAGGAGTTTTTCATTGATATATTTGTTGGCAACATGAGCATGGAGTATGAGCATAAGTTGTACAGTATGGAATTCAATTTTGTCATTGACGTCAACATTGTATTTCGGTATGAAGATCATTGTGCAGACCATTTTGTATAGTCTGAGCATGCTTGAAGATGATTATCCAATGCATATTTTCAAGAATGTTTGATTTGATGAAGACAGATGAAAGGGAAAAATGACTAAGTGTCAAAATAAATATTTCTATGTACAAGGCATCCGATAATTTGGTCCATAGTAAAGAGTCTTGATATTTAATATAATTTTTTTGGATGATAGAGGAAATTAACTCCAAAGTTTCACACTATTTTTCATTCTAGTGGCGAAGTTATGAGTGATAAAAGTTTAGGTCTAGCAATAATAATGGTTTCCAGTTCAGTATGTATGTTTTGATGAGTTCACACTTCTCAATGGATTGGTATCTGGTTTTGCAAATTTATGGGAGTGTTGATAGGTGTTAGTAGAGTTTAAATTCCAAGTGACATAAATTTTGGAGGTCTACGTGTCAGTTTTTGGTTTAACAGTCAGTGAAATTCAAGTAAGGGTAAGGAGTTATCATGGAAAATATGCATAAGTTATGATTTACTTTGGGTGGTTGATTCTCAAGGGATTTTGATGTTAGGTCATTACCAGTACCAACCTAATAAGTTTTGAGTATTGCGGAGTTTGAATAAGTGTTGATCTGTTATGTGAGAGCTATTATAGGTCCATGCTGACCTATTTGGATTTGTTATAAGTTTTGAATCTTGGTGCAAAGCATGTATTGTGTATGAAAAGCTAACAAGTTATGTTTTGTATATTTTTTATGTTACATCTAACTAGGTTGACCTAATTGATGTTGTGGTGTTTGAGGTAGTGATGGATATATATATATATATATATAAGTTCATTTTTGGTGTTGTAGAGAGATGAGATATGATAAGGTTTTTTATGATGCGAATTGTGTGAAGGTGATGCAAAAGAAAATATCAGAGAAAAGTGTGCATATTAGTATGAAGTGAGTAAAGTTTGTATATTGAGCTTCAATGGAATTGTAATTCATGCATATGTTAGATGCAATTCTAGAAGTTAAAAACTTGGCTATAAGCCACCACTCTATTCTATCTTTTCTTCTTTTAGTGGGAAGTGAGTCCACTTGGACTGTAAGTCCACCTGCAGTGAGTGCTTTTGTAACATCTTATAACTTGTTATAATATATTGTGAGGTAATCCTCACCATGGTTTTTCCCGTTTTAGGTTTTCCAAGTACAATTTGGTGTTCATGTGTTATGTGGTGTTGTTGGTTGATTTAATGCTTTCCTTTCTTACTGCAAATTAAATATGTTATGTGGAATGAATGCTTGAATGTTAAGTGGTTTAAAATAATAATGATTCACCCCCTTCTTAATATTTTGGGTGTTCAACAATTGGTATCAGAGCTTGGTTCCTTGGAATGAGCTTAATTGCTCGGGGAAGATCTTGGAGGTTGAACACATGGCTGTTAGAAGATTTCCTAATCCTTCATAAGAGATTCTAACTATTGTATTTATAGAAGAATATTGCATGATTGACATGAATGGAGAACTCAAAATCGCTCGTGAAGATTTGGAGAGGACTTAAGGTGAAAATAGAGATTTGAAAGAAAGTGTCAAAGAAGCATTTGAATGCATCAAAAAATTGAGAGAGAAAATCAAGAAAGTTAGGACATAAGAAGGTTAGTGAGCAGTTCAAGCAAGTAAATGCAAAAATTACCTATTTGAAGGTGCAAGTTGAAGAAGGAAAAAGAGTTCAAGAATGTTTGAATGCAAAGGTAAAAACAAAATCTAAAGAATTCTCAAAGCTTGAATAAGAAGTTGTAAATCTGAGATTAGATATTGAAAAAGAAAAGATTCATGAAGACAAATTCAAGAAGAGTACATCTATGCTTGATGAGATGATTGCAAGTTAGAAAGCTTCCAAAGACAAGGAAGGATTAGGGTTTGAAAAAGGTGAAATTTCAAAAGTAGAACAAAAGAATAATGAACAAAAGAAGACTAAAGACAAGAAGAGCAATGGAAAGTAGATCCAAAATCAAAAGAATGTAGTCAAAAGACCACCAATTAGACAACCAAATACACAAAGGTACCCATCTTCTAATGGTTTTTGTTATTCTTGCAACAAATTTGGACATAAGGCTATGGAATGTAGAAGTAGAATGAATCATAATGTTCCATATTTTTCTGGTCAATGTTTTATATGCAAGATATTTGGTCATGTAGCTAGTGAATACAAAAATCAAATGATGAATGGCTATAACAATGGTATGATGTGTCAATATTTTAATGGCTAGTGTTATACATGCAATGGATTTTGGCATAAAGCTAATCAATGTAGATCTAGAATGAATGGAAGTATGCCTATTAAAAGGAATATCATATGTTATAATTGTTAGAGTAAAGGTTTTAACTTAATTATGTTGATTAAGTTACCTTTACTCCCTTCTTAAGATTTCACTTTAGTTTGCATAAAGTGACATTTAATAATTATATTATTAAATGTTTTCCTTTTAGGGTTTTTCCTTTTAGGGTTTGCATGATCTCCTTTTTAAGGATTGATCCCATTGTATAATTCATATCAATTCCCTTTTGTTCTGATAAGATAATTTCTCCATTTTTCAGAGCTTCAAACCCTTGTTTGTTTTCTCCATCCATTCTCTTCCTTGTGATAGGTATTCATTTGCATGCAGGTGTTCTTAGAGTCTGAAGTTGGTTTTGACAACTTCTACAATAATTGCAATAGGTTTGGACACATCTCTAAGTTTTGCAAAAGCAAAAATATGAAGAGGGATAATCAGGTAAAAAGAATGATCCAATGAAAAAGATTGATCTGATAGAGACAAAGAATGAGATGAATAAGATTTGGGAAAAGAAGGAAGAGAAAAAGGTTAAGATAGAGTCTATACCTAAATCTGGTGTAGATGTTTCATCCGAAAACTAAGTTTTAAGCTTTGGATAAAGGGGAGCATTAACAAAAAATATTGTATCCCCTGTTAGATAAATTATGTTGATGCTTCAACACCTAGATATGAGGTGTGGGTCAATATTGTTGACCTATTGGAGAAGATCCCAGTGAAAAATACCAAGATGCATAAATATGCAGAGCATTTGGAGGCGACTGTGAGTGCGGTTAGGGTTTGATAACTTTATTGACTAAAGCATTCAATGTAAAATTAGGTCACATTCTGAAGGACTTATAAGTGATATCACTTAATCAAAATTCATTTGCAAACAAGCGTTCAAGGAGTGAAGAGCAGACAAAGAGAGAAGTGAAGTGATTGAGGCAATTGAGATTTGGTACAAGCGAAGCCCTAGTCGAAAAGCGATTTAAAAGGTATTTATAGTTTTATCTTGCCCTAGTTTTTTGAAAGTGCTTTGAAGTATTTGCAATGGCTACTCCATGTGTGATTGAGGGTTCAGAATGACCTTGACCAAAGTTTAAGAGACACTCTGACAAGTCAATGGAGGATGAACCGCTTGGTGTGTTTTTGCACAGTCCATTTGGTGTCTTGCATACAAAGGATGTAATGATTTATATTCACATGAAATTGGAAGAATATGACCACTCCAAGTTAGGTGATGTGTGGGTGAAAGAAATCACTGGAGATGATTTCGCATTGAAGCTTGAGTTCCAAAATTCAATAACAAAGAAACTTGATGTATGGAAAGGTTTTCCTAACTTTTTCTATGATGATGCTTAGGTGAGGTTATTTGTAAGCCAAATTCATGATAGGCTTGTGTGGACAGACATGCCTGGGTTGATACCAAGGAGCTAATTAGGGTTGTAATGGGTTTATGTTCAACTGAACCCATTTTGGTGCTTAAGTCTGTGAAGAATGAGGTTGTCATGGAATTAATTGGTGCAAAGTATCATAGGAGAGCCTTGAAAATCAAGGACATCATAAATCCAGTGGTTAAGCATGCCTTGATGATGATCAAATACAAAATTCATTTCTCTAATAGAGAGAATTATGTTTCTGCCACTACATATGAGATGGTGGTAAATGGTGCAGACTTTGATTTATGCAAGCTAGTGAGAGCACAACTAATGGAAAATTTGTAGAAGACAAAGGAATCCAAATATCCTTTCAAATTTGGTACTCTGATCATTTGTTTGTTGTTTTATTTATTGAGGGAGTTAGTTTGGTATAAAGATCATTTTTTGGTCAATAGAGACAGACTAGTAGCAAACCAAATCAAAGATTATCTAAGAGGGATTGGTGATGCAAATGTTCAAGATGAATCCCTTTGGGGTTTCTTCAAAATGCTTCAGAATAATATGTAGGCATGGGATAGGATTCCTTAGAAGATGGTTGATAAATACATGAATGATATCATTTTCATGGTTTACAAAGATGAATGCATCATATAGGTTGTTGAGCCTAGGACATTCTGGATCTCAAAAATCCAGGCTATGATATTAGGGAAGATGAGATTACTACTTCAACAGATTATATGTTGAGCCAACCTAAGGACACTTTTTAAGAGACGTATGGAACATATGAGGAAAAGTCCATGAAAGTCCACATGGACCAAAGACAATAGAAAATAAGCAAGTAGAAGGAAAGGTGAAAGTCCATGAAAGGACATAGAGAAGGCTAAAGGCATGGTTGATTCTCTAAGAGGATCATCTAGTAGAAGGAGATCCAATAGAACAACTACCACTCCTCTGATTCTCCAAAATTTCTCCAAGACTAAGCTTGCTGTAAGAGAGAAAAGGACAGATCTTGCCAATACTTCGATGAAGGAGAAAACTACTCCGACAAAGCAACAAAAGATGCTAGTAAAAGAAAAAGCCACTCCAAAAACAAAACGAACTATCCCTGCAAGAAGAAGAATGAAAAAAAAATCCACATGAGAAAGGTACATGGGTGTGAATGTGGAAAATGAGGAAGAAGAACAAGAAGGACCACAATTGGTCTGAAAAAGGGAATCATAAGCTTCACAAGGAGAAGCAAGTGCAAAAAAAGTAAGAATTGACATTATGGATACATATGATGAGGCAGAAGTAGAAAAGGAAAAACAAGCATTTATGATTCACATGAGAGAAAAGAAAATAGAATCTGGCAAAGAAAAGAAGTCACCGAAAGACAAGAAAAAGAAAAGGAAGGAGGCTCTGGTAAGTAAGCCTATCTCTATGAAGTTGGAGCATGAAATATTAGAAGAGATTTTTACATTTTATACTACAATGAATGATGTTGACAAAGCAACAATAAAAGAAGCAATTATCAAATACATTGTTGCATTTGAGGTCAACATAAAGAATATTGAAAAGCAATTGCTTGAAGATTTAAGGAATGTACTATATACAAGAAAGCAAGAGGCTATTAGGGAAGAGGAAAAATTAAGAACTTATGCCTTGAAGAAGATTAGTGCACTCCTATTAGAAGAGAACAAAGCCACATTGACACAACTATACAATAAAGAGTATTGAACAAAGCAAAGGGTAACCACTCTTATGAGTAGAGATCAAAATAATCTAGAGAGGCTTCAAAATGAGATAGTTGAAAAGGTTGTGGACTTAGCATAGAGATTGGGTTTTGTAGACACTCAAAATATCCTGATCGATATCATGCACTTGATTCTGATTAACTAACACCGATTCTTCCTTAATCACTTCCACACTAACCAATTAATTGAATAATCTTTATTTAATTAATTGAATTCATTAAATTTCTTCCTTAAATCAAATAATGAACTTTATCAAATTATTTCATCATCTCCCATCCTAATGTTCTTCCTTTAATGAAATAAAACAATATATTTAATTAAAATCCTAATGGTCTTCCTTTAATTAAATAAACCAGTATATTTAGTTAATATCCTAATGTTCTTCCCTTAATTAAATAAATCAATTTATTTAATTAAAATCCTAAAGTTCTAACATCCTCTCGTTTGATTTAAATAAACCCAAACATTTAAATCAAATATCATAAATCAACTAACTTCACCTAGGTTAATTAATCCTAAATTAATTAACTCCTAACACTAATCCCCCATTCCTCTAGCTTTTAACTCCACCCTAGGGTAAGTCAACCTTGGTCAACTAACCAAGTTGCACATGTAAATCAATTTATTTGATTTACTAATTACCCTATTTTCATTCAAAATGGCATATTCTTTGAATATTCCAGCCACTTGACTTTTCCCTCCCAAAGGACTTTTGTTCTCTTTTTTTAGCCACCTTGGCATTAAAAGCTCTTACATGTCCTCCCATTTGAGCCACCTTGGCATTAAAAGCTCTTACATGTCCTCCCATTTGAGCCACCTTGGTATTAAAGGCTCTTACACCTCCTCTTACACAAGCCACCTCTTGGCATTCATTCATCTTACACATCCCATCTACCCAAATGTGCTCACACATGTGTGAGCACATCTCCTCCAAGATTCATTGGCATGATGACAAGTGGCACAATGCCATTGGTCCATTTTTTAATCCCACATTATCACCATTCTTCACTCTTCAAACCTTCTTCCTTATAAATAGAGGCCTTCTCTATTGAAAGAGGATCCACATTCTCATGCAAGGTTATTATCCACAATATCATCCACAAGTTAGATTACTATAGGCATATAATTCATCATTCATAGCTAGGTTATTGATATTTTGCATCAAGAATCACACATTTCATCCAAGAGCTTATCAAGGGATTGGGAAAGGGCTTCTTTCCACATCAAAGGAGCACCAATCCCCCTATGGGATGCTAGTTTGAGCATTAAAATAGTGTTTTTTTTTGTGATTTACTTGGTTTTGTTTTTGTTTGCATTATTCATATGTTCAAAGAATCTCATAGGGAATGCTTGTTTACACTTGTTTATTGAATAATGATTTTTTTTTTCACGTTTGAGCAGGTCTAGGCAAAGCATTCACATTTTGGTGCTAGAAGGAGGGCACAAATCTTGAAATTAACACATTTTTTTCCGTTTCCGTCATTTTTTCTCTTTTTCGTCTTTCCAAGATGCAACGACACTAAAAAGACAAAAAACAACCCAATCATTTTAGCGTCACTATATAGAGACACTACCTCTGTGTCTAAAAGGTGATGTTGTGTTGATGTTACTAAGGCCGAGTTGATCAAATTCCAAAGGGCGATGCTGGGGAAAGAGCGACACAAACTCGGTCTATATTTTTCCATAGAACGATGCTGAATTTAGTAGAGCGACACTAAAATCTTCAAATAGCAACACAACTATGGAAAGTGACATTAGGTGTGGGTAAAAGATTAGTTTTCAAATTTGTTTTAGCATGGGCTTTATATAGTGATCTCCTTTGACCATCGACCTATTTTGTGGCTCTATTTTTTTGTAGGTTGGTCAACTTTTGTAGGTTAGGTGACAAAGAAGAAGAGGAAACAAGGAGAAGACTTCTTATGACACTATTTCATGATTGTAACAAGTGTTTTTTAACACTTTGGGGACACTTATAACCCAATCTTTAGAATCTTGTTATCTTTCAGTTTAGGACTCAACTACATCTCGTTTAGGTTTTAAAATGAACACACAAAAGGTTAAAAAGAATATTAGAAACTCGCTAGATTTGATTTTGGGTCTTAAAAATTGAACAAACAACTTCACATTTGGTCTTCGGTGCTTTAAAAAGAACTCATCATTGCCTTTGAAGATTTAAAATGAACTTGTGTTTTCTTTGATTTATAATATTTTTTTGCAATTAGTGTCATTCAAATGCGTATGCCTTTCTCTCACACTTGACGAAGATATTGAGAATCAAAAGCATTTTAGTGACATTGATTGTCTAAAAAATTACCTACACATTTCAATTTGGAGCTAAAAATTGAATAATCATACGAGTGTGAAGAAAAGGCATTGTGTGTGCTCCCTCCCAATGCTTTACACAATCTAGGCGGTCAAACTACAACTGTACTTCTTCGCTATTGTTTACCTTTAGAGGGCCTGCCTTGGTGGGAAAAAGTACTCACCCCAAGGGAATGACTCAAACCGGTAATGAGCTAAAATCCAAGCTACTCCCAACCAGTATATAAATTCGAATGTTGAAGAAATATCAGCATTATAGGAGCTCCTATGGACAAGCAGGTGATTCTCCTTATAGGATTTGATCTTGCCTCTCATATGGCCTTTTGAACGGGTACCTTGATTAAGAACCAATCTGTATAGAAGCCAAAATCCCTAACTATTTTTTGGTGCAAGAACGGTCATTTTGAAGACGCTTCACATATGTACCATTCAATAGTAGAAACAGAAAAAATCCTTTTGATCTCCAGATTTTAAGGATTTTGAGATTTGGTGCTCCCGAGAACTGTGTGTCGTGGAGGGGAGCCAGTGTCACTAAATCTCTAATTGTTCGATTTGTTTAGTGTTTGGAGAAATCTGAGTGGAGACTTAACAAATATTGTCTTTTCTATCCTAGGGTTGCACATTGTTTCAAAATAAATACTTTGCTTGGATCTAAAACTTGGAAACAAACATTAAACAAGGTTATGAAATTTCAAACCCTTTGGAAAGAGAAAACACCTTTGAAAGGTCCAAGTATTACTGTTTGTCCCTGGGGATTCTGTCCTTAGAGGCTTCTAAGTATTTGGGCCTATATCTCAATTTTCTCTCTCTAAAGTTAACATTAGGGAACTATTGCCTTGATTCTCTTTATTTCCACATAATGGACCTTATGGGATGAAAATAAATTGAGACATAGACATGCAGTTTGAAAAGCTAAGCAATAAAGTGTGGATGTGGTAAAAATAATTCATTAAGAAAAGACAAAATAAAATTGAACCCCACATATGTGCTTGTTCTCATCATTTCCAAAAAGGTCAAGATCCCAAAACAAAATTCTTTGTGCAAGAGTTTCAAGTTTAGGTGTCACACTCAACAAGTTATCAAGAAGTACATTAGGAAGTGAAACCAAAAACAACATCTCAATATAAACAAGAAGTTCATAAGGTTTTATAGACTCATCCCTTTGAACAATCCAGATATGTATGCTCAATTTGAACCACTCATCTAAGTCAAGTTTGGTCCTTCGAAATTGAGCACTTTAGAAGTATAGCATGTTCTTCAATACCTAGGTCTTGTAAACAAAAGTCTCTCTAGGTTCAATATAGTATCACAATCAACACTTTCATCCATCCCCCAAACATCAATCAAATCCCATCTTGCAAACAACTCTTAGAATCTTGGAAATAATCATTGATACTAGAATTTTGGTAATCCTTCAAATCAAAATAAAAAATCATCTTATTTGACTAAGGGTGTGTGGATGAATCCTTCTTCATACACTTAGTTAAATTATCACCTTGTGGACAAGTCTATTCCAAGATAACATCTAACATCTTGGGATTTATGAGTGAAGGGAAAAGAATGCAGATCTACTGACCCAACAATGCGGAATACATTCCCTTAACACCTTTACTTTAGGGGAGAGAAGCAAAAATGAAAAACTAACAGTTTCAAAAACTTATAGAGATGCATACAACCATGGAAATGAGAAACCAGAAAGATAAGAAAACAAAGATGACACAGTATTTACGTGGGAAAACCCTTTTAGGTAAAAAACCCACCACACAAAGTCAAATCTATTGTATTACAGTAATGAATCAATTACATACAATATCCAGACTTCTTTGTTATGCTCACAATCACCCAGAGAGTTTCAGATTCACTGTTACAATGTTTTTACAACATACAGTTCAAAACCCTCCTCAAGAACTCACGTCCTTTTGTTCTTCAGCTCGCAACTTCAAACTTGCTCTGTAACTTACGACTCAACTCTTGACTTGTCTAACTTATCTTGGTATCCGTCCAATCACTATTCAACCAGGTGCCACGCGTCCAAGACCCATCAGCAATCGCAGCTGACAGAGCAACCAAATGGTCAAACAGACATCGGGCGTGACCAAGACTTCAAGTCATTTCTAATACTGTCGGAGTAGGAGTCGGAACAGAAGTCGAAACAGGACTCCACTGAAAATACACACTGTCGGAGTTGGAGTTGGAACAGGAGTCGAAACAGGACTCCACCGAAAATACACACTACCGGAGTTGGAGTCGGAACAGGAGTCGAAACAGGACTCCACCAAAAATACACACTACCGAAGTTGGAGTCGGAACAGGAGTCGAAACAGGACTCCACCGAAAATACACACTGTCGGAGTCGGAGTCGGAGTCGGAGACGGAACTGGAGTCGAAACATGACTCTACCAAAATTTCAGGTTCAAGAACCATTTCGGTTCCGCGTCCACCCACGACAAAGGGGAACTCAAAAAACGGGAGTCGGAGTTGGGGACGGAACAAGAACAGAAACAAGACTTTACCAAAATTCCAAGAATAGGAACCAATCCGGTTCCGGTTCCGCCTCCGCCAACTGCAAGAAACAACAATCCAAAACCAGGACAAGGCGAAGGAAAACACCCCGAGGAGAATCCAAACATCCAGAAGAACCAGATCACAAAAGCAGGAGTCGGACCCGGAGTCGGAATATAAACTGAAATAGGAACCTGGAAAACGGACATTGCCAACTTCCAAAACTGGTTCCACCTCCGCCAGAACCTGTGAAGCGAAGCGAGAAGAAACAGACGGTAGGAAGCGGAGTCGGAGTCAGAGTCGGAACGAGAACAAACACCTGGAACTTAGGCAAATAGAACAATGCCAAGTTCCATCCCGGTTCTGCCTCCACCAAAGACTCAAAACTTAGGCAAACAGAACAATACCAAGTTCCATCCCAGTTCCGCCTCCGCCAGAACTTTGCAAACAACACAAAATCACCAAGGCATGAAAATGAGGACTTCAAGCTGGAAGTTGAGACATAATTTCTCAACAATCTCCCACTTGGTGAACACTTCCAGCTTCCTCAAAACATCAAACCTTACTGTCTATCATAGGCCCCAAGGCCCATCGATTTTGTGCACCATCTGAACTTGTCTGTGCTAACCGGCTTTGTCAAGGCATCTGCAAAATTCTTCAAGGTGTCAACCTTATCCATACTGACCTTGCCATCTTCAACCATATCCCTCACGAAGTGATATTGCACATCTATGTGCTTGGTCCTAGCATGGAATGTTGGATTCTTTGCCAAACAAATGGCACTTTCACTATCAAAGTAGATTGAAATCTACTCAGCATTAAATCCAATGTTTGAACACAAACGCCTTAGCCACGCTGCCTCCTTGCAAGCATGAGTTGCTGCCATGTACTCTGCCTTTGTCATGGATAAAGCAACTACAGCTTGTCGCTTGCTCATCCAACTGATTTCTCCACCATTAAGCATGAAAGTGAAAGTGTATCCATTGGTGGATCTTCTGCTGTCAATGTCCCCTACCCAATTAGAGTCAACATATCCCTGAATGCAAAGAGCCCTTTGTGATGCAACCATATTGCCATGGTAACACAAAGCATAATCTGAAGTACCTTTCAAATACCTGAACACTCTCTTTACAACATCCCAATGTGATCTCCTTGGATTTTCCATGAACCGGCTTAAAACTCCCACTGCTTGGGCAATGTCTGGTCTTGTACAGACCATTGCATACATCAAACTGCCTACTGCACTTGCATAAGGCACACTGGTCATGTCCTCCATCTCAGTAGCAGACTTTGGACAGTCTTCAGCAGATAGTTTCAATCCTTGCATGATTGGAACAACTAGCTGCTTGCAATCAGACATGCTAAACCTCTCTAGAACGGTTTTCACATACTTACTCTGACTGAGCCAAAGCTTTCTGCTTGTTCTATCCCTGGTTATCTCCATCCCAAGAATGTACCTTGCTGCTCGAAGATCTTTCATTTCGAACTTAGCAGACAACTGAGTTTTAAGATCAGAAATCATTGCCTTGCTATTACCAATGAATAACATGTCATCCACATACAGAGTAATAACAAGCACACGATCATTCTCACATTTATAATAAATGCAATGATCAGATTTTGATCTAACAAACCCAATTGACAACACAAATGTGTCAAATTTTTGGTACCACATTCTAGGAGATTGCTTTAGACCATAGAGAGATTTATTTAACTTGCAAACTAGATTTTGTTTGCCTCTTTCAACAAAATGCTCAGGTTGGGACATGAAGATTTCTTCTTCCAGCTCACCATGGAGAAACGTTGTCTTCACATCCATCTACTCAATTTCATAGTCATACACAACTGCTAATGACAACAAAAATCTGATGGATGTCAGCTTTGCTACAGGGGAAAAGATCTCTCCATAATCAATTCCCTCAACTTGGGAAAAACCCTTTGCAACCAGTCGTGCCTTATACTTCTCTACACTGCCATCAAGGCCTGTCTTCCTTTTGAATATCCACTTACAGCCAACAGGCTTTCGCCCTTTAGGTAGTGGTACCAACTTCCAGATATCATTCTTTTTCAAGGAATCCATCTCCTCATTCATGGCTTCCAGCCAATACTTTGAATCAGCCATGTTGATTGCTTCTTTCACAATCCTAGGCTCATCAGTGCTGGTAATTAAGGCATAAGCACAGTTTGAATCTAACATAGAGAAACCATAACTTTCTGGTTGCCTTCTTTCTCGTGTAGATCTCCTTAGAGGCTGAGGTTGTTCTTCATCATCAGAACTTCCAGAGCTTCTTGAGCTCTCCTCAATCTCAGGTACACCATGTAGCTCTTTCCTTTCTGGAGTTTGGGGAATCTCAACTACATCTTTCTTCTTGTCACTCTGATTTGTCTCAAGTTGTTGATCACTTACTAGAGGTTTCAGCTCATGAAATATCACGCTTCTACTATACAAAACCTTCTCAGTAACATGGTTCCAAAGCTTGTATCCTTTCACACCAACTCCATAGCCGATGAGAATACATTTCACAGCCTTGTTATCCAACTTTGATCTCTTTTCATTTGGCACATGAACATATGCCTCACAGCCAAATACCCGAACATGCCTTAATGAGGATTTCTTACCTGACCATGCTTCCAAAGGTGTCTTATCAACAAGCGTTGAACAAGGAGATCTATTAATCAAATAACATGTTGTAGCAACAGCCTCAGCCTAGAACTTCTGCTCCAAACCAGCACCACTCAGCATACTCCTTTCCTTTTCCATCAGTGTCCTATTCAACCTTTCAGCAACTCCATTTTGCTGTGAAGTGTAGGGGGTTGTCTTATGCCTTTTAATTCCATGATTAGTGTAGTACCTTTCAAAATCTGCAGAACAAAACTCACCTCCATTGTCTGTCCTTAAACACTTTATTTTCCTTCCAGTCTGATTTTCTACCAAAGATTTGAACTCTTTAAACCGACTGAACACTTCTGATTTACTTTTAAGAAAGTATACAAATGCCCTTCTCGAACAGTCATCAATAAAAGAAACATAATATCTAGACTTTGATAACAAAGGAACATTAACTGGACCAAACACATCAGAATGAATATAATCGAGTATACCAAAAGATTTGTGAGGACTGGAGGAGAAAGAAACACGGTGTTGCTTTCCATAGATACAATGTTCACATAAATCGAACTCAAGGTTACAATCATCAAGCCCTTCTACAAGGTTTTTGTTTTTCAAAGTTTTTAAACCTTTCTCACCTATGTGACCAAGTCTATGATGCCATAACATAGTCTTCTCTGCTGGGAGTTTTACCTCCAAAGCATTTGCAGATAGTGAAGAGTCTTCATCTTTGCAGAATTACATGACTTTACAGAGGCACTGTTACAAAGAACAGGTCGTGCATCTAGCTTGTACAGAGTGCCAATACGAACACCCTTAGCTAACACCATTGCACCTCTAGCCATTTTACATCCCTTACTAGAAAAAGAAACTTCTACACCAGCATCATTTAACTTACTAACAAAAAGAAGATTTCGAGCCAAACCTGGGATGTGAAGAACACCACCAATTCCTTTGACTCTCCCGTTAGGAAACTGAATTCTGACCCTTCCTCTGCCAACAATCTCCAACGTTGAATCACTTGCCAAGTATACCTTTCCACCATCATACTTCTCATACTTTGAGAACCAATCTCTATTGGATGTCATGTGAAAAGAGGCACCTGAATCAACTAACCAAACATCATCTGATGCCTGAGTTGTCAAGGCTGTTGCAATGAAGGCATTTGCATCACTTTGAAAAGATTCGTTGTCAAAAGCATTCTTCTTCTTCTTCTCCTTCCAATCCTTCCTGATATGACCAAGTTTCCCACAGTTCCAGCACTTTACCTTGAACTTTTTACCAGGAGACTTTGATCTCCCTTTAGACTTGGATTTTGACTTGTTGTCTTTCTTCTTGCCTTTCTCCTTTGTTCTACCTTGAACAGAAAGAGTATCTTTGGCCATCTCAGAAGATTTCCTTCGCATTTCTTTAGACAGAAGCGAAGCAACCACATCATCAATCTTGAAAGTAGTGGTTGTGCTTCCAATAACCATCACAAGATGATCCCAATTGTCAGGTAATGAACACAACAGGAGCATGCAACAATCCTCCTCCTCAGTCTTTACACCTACAGATGTCAGCTGAGTAACACTCATATTAAATGAGTTCAGGTGGTCTGCAACAGATGCACCTTCGTCCATCTTCAAGGAGTACAACTTCTTTCTCAGGAACAACTTATTTACTAGGGACTTTCCTTGATAAATATCACCAAGTTTCTTCCACAAAGAAGTTGCAGACGTTTCCTCATGAACATTCAGGAGCACATAATCAGCTAGACTCAGTCTTATCAATCCTCTTGCTTTTCTATCAGCAAGATCCCAAGCTTCTTGGGTCGTAGTTTGTGGCTTAGTTTCAGACACTGCAATCCAGAGGTCTCTATCCACAAGCAAGTCTTCTATCTTGAGTTTCCATACCTCAAAGTTGCTGCCATTAAACTTCTCAATATCTATTCTACCAAATGTACTCGCCATCTCACAATCAGAAACAAGTTTAACAATGCAAGTCTCCCACTGAAACAGTATTAGTGCAAAAAACTAATTCACCCTAACAAGGATAACATGAACTGGCCAAGCTCTGATACCACTTTGAAGGGAAAAGAATGCGGATCTACTGACCCAACAATGCAGAATACATTCCCTTAAGACCTTTACTTTAGGGGAGAGAAGCAAAAATGAAAAACTAACAGTTTCAAAAACTTATAGAGATGCATACGACCATGGCAATGAGAAACCAGAAAGATAAGCAAACAAAGATGACACAGTATTTACATGGGAAAACCTTTTCAGGTAAAAAACCCACCACACAAAGTCAAATCTATTGTATTACAGTAATGAATCAATTACATACAATATCCAGACTTCTTTGTTCTGCTCACAATCACCCAGAGAGTTTCAGATTCACTGTTACAATGTTTTTACAACATACAGTTCAAAACACTCCTCAAGAACTCACGTCCTTTTTTTCTTCAGCTCGCAACTTCAAACTTGCTTTGCAACTTACGACTCAACTCTTTACTTGTCTAACTTATCTTGGCATCCGTCCAATCACTATTCAACCAGGTGCCACACGTCCAAGACCCATCAACAATCGCAGCTGACAGAGCAACCAAAATGGTCAAACAGACATCAGGCACGATCAAGACTTGAAGTCATTTCTAACACTATCGGAGTCAGAGTCGGAACAGGAGTCGAAATAGGACTCCACCAAAAATACACACTGCCGGAGTCAGAGTCGGAACAGGAGTCGAAACAGGACTCCACCGAAAATACACACTGCCGGAGTTGGAGTCAGAGTCGGAGATGGAACTGGAGTCGAAACATGACTCTACCGAAATTTCAGGTTCAGGAACCATTTCGGTTCCACATCCACCCACAGCAAAGGGGAACTCAAAAGACCAGAGTCGGAGTCGGGGACGGAACAGGAACAAAAACAAGACTTTACCAAAAGTCCAAGAATAGGAACCAATCCGGCTCTGGTTCTGCCTCCGCCAACTGCAAGAAACAACAATCCAGAACCAGGACAAGGCAAAGGAAAACACCCTGAGGAGAATCCAAACATCCAGAAGAACCGGATCACAAAAGCAAGAGTCGGACCCAGAGTCAGAACAGAAACTGAAACAGGAACCTGGCAAATGGACATTGCCAACTTCCAAAACTGGTTTTGCCTCCGCCAAAACCTGCGAAGCAAAGCGAGAAGAAACAAACGGTAGGAAGCGGAGTTGGAGTCAGAGTCGGAATGAGAATAGAAACCTGGAACTTAGGCAAATAGAACAATGCCAAGTTCCATCCCGGTTCCGCCTCCACCAGAGACCCGAAACTTAAGCAAACATAACAATGCCAAGTTCCATCCCGGTTCCGCCTCTGCCAGAACTTTGTAAACAACACAAAATCACCAAGGCATGAAAACAAGGACTTCAAGCTGGAAGTTGAGACATAATTTCTCAACAATGAGTTCATTATCCAAAATCCAAATCAAATCCAAAATAAAAAAATCCAAAAGTCCTAAAGTCTAGTATTCCTCCAAGATTTCTTAAAGAGTTCAATCATTCATAGCATCCATCTTTCATTTATCCCATCACCATCATTTGATCCTTAAACAAACTTAGATTTTCTTCTTTATACCTAAAGTTTAGATCAACCTAAGGAATTAGAGGTTTTCTTCCCATATTCCTGAAAGTTGATCTTTATTTTATGGTCCAAACTAGATCTCAACACAAGAAAAAACATGGAGCAAAATAAAGAAACATCCACTTCAAGTGACTTGAGTCAAATTGCACCTGAATTTAACCCCATTGGATCTAACAACCCCCCACTCAACCTTCCTCAACTACCACAAGATCCTCAAGAGGGAGGTTGTCAAGTGGGGGATGTTACCAACAATGTCCTAAGAATGACTCAAGACAAAATCATGGAGATAGTCTAAAATCTTGAAAACCACAAGATTGTCAATACAATGATGAGACTCAATTCTTCACAATACTTGCTAGCATTATCAAAGGAAGGGGCTAAACTCCCTTCTGATTATGATGTAAGCACTATCGTGGAACAACCTCTTAGAACTATGCCACCAATATCATTCCCACCATCCTTCCAAAATATCATTCAACCCATCCCACAACCAACATCATCTCATGCTCCAAGTCAACCCATGATCACCAAGGGGAGTTCATTGCTCCAAGCTCTTCAAACACACCCCCTTGTAAACAACCAAAATTTGGATGCAAACACCATCTTGGTATGTTGAACACCGTTCCGCAAGACCCAAAACACCTGTATGTTCCACTCATTTTCCATGACACCAACAATTCATTTACTTTCTTTGCAACACTGGCATACCCTCTTGGAACACAAGCCTCTCTCCCCATGATATCCCAAGGACAAGGGGGAATATTTGATGCTTCATCATCACTTTCTCAAGGAAACATACCACCTATCCTCCCGCCACTTCCCCTATTAACATCAACATCCACATCAATCCAAGGTTTAGGGTAACCCCCTTTACCCAATATACCAATCCAAAATAAATTAAGTCAAAACAATCCTCCAATCATGAATCAAATCAACATACCAAATCCTCCAAGCATGCCACTAATATCGCAACACTAGGTGGCACCAATCCAAACATCCCAATCAACCATTACACCATCTACAACACCCCAGATTCTCCAAAACATGGTATCCCAAGGACCTAGTGCATCAACCATACTCTCCACCACACAACCCATTGTCACCACTCAAACACCTCAACAACCACCTCAACAAAATCTCATCACACCACCTCACACTATTTTGAATTCTCCACCTCCACCACCAAATCCAAACATGGCAAATCAATACAACATCACATTTCAAGTAGCCCAACAATCCTATCAAAAAGCACTTCAACAATTCCAAACACAAAAATCCACACAAGCTACGAAGCAAGCCGCACAACAAGCACAAGCACAACAAGTCGCACAACAAGCACAATAGGCTGCCCAAGCACAAGCCATGCTATAGCAATAGGCTTATCAGAAATCTTTGCAACAATACCAAGCACAACAACAAGCAACTTAGTTACAAGCCCAACAATAAGCTTTGTTGCCGCAACAACAAGAAGACCAACAACAAGCATTGTTGGCACAACAACAACTGCAAGCATACCAACAATCATTACTTGCACATCAAAGCTTACAACAACCTCCCATGAGCACAACACCAAGTACACAAAATAATCCACCTGTCATTTAAGCAACAAACCACCCTAAAACACATTCATACCACCACCTGATCCACAAAATGATGTGTCAGAACAAATTAAATTTCTCTCACAACAATTGTTAGACCTACAATCAGGGAAAATAATGAAAACACAAGGGAATTTGTACCCTTATCCATTTGATAGAAGCATCGTGATGGTATCGTTCCCACAAGGCTTCAAGATATCAAAATTTGACAAATATCGTGAACCAAAAATTCTGAAGATCACATCAGGGAATTCCATGTACACTGTACAAAAGTTTCCTATGATGACTCATACCTAATGCCTCTCATCCCTTGAAGTTTGGTTGGTCCAGCAATGGAATGGTTCTCCTGCCTTCCTCCTGAATTAAAAAGTTCCAAGAGATTGTGGACTTACTCATACAGAACTATTCATTTAACATAGGTATGGACGTGAGCTTGGAAGAATTGTCCAACCTAAAACAAGCCAAGGGGGAAAAATTCACATCCTTGTTGCAGCGATGGTGATCCTAGGCCAATAGAAGCAAGTGGTCCATGCCAGAAGAACAATAAATTAAAACTATCATCGCCAATCTTGAAGAGACCTTGGCCTTTCATTTGAAATTGCAATACATAACAACATATGACTAGTTGATCCATAAGGTGCTCAACATTGAAAGAGCCCTTGTAGCACAAGGCGGGCACCCACTTATCAAGAAAATTGTCTATCAACCAGTTATAATGAAAAACCTCGCACATGGGAAAAGAATAAAAATGTCACTAACGATGGTGTCATTGACGCGAAAGTTATCATCAATGCCCCAAGGAAAAACACACAAACACAATGATATCAACAACCGCAAGTCAATAACCAAAACAACACACAAGCCAACACATCATTATAGCAACCCAACAACTAAGCGGTCAATAACCTGAATACTCAAGGGGGACCACCCCCAAAGAACAAATATCCCCCTAAACGAAAATACACACCCCTTGGGGAACCAATCGAATTTGTCATGTAGCAACCCATTCAAGCCAACATCATCATGCTCCAAGTTATTGAAAATTACTAGGAGCCTCAAGTTAAACCACCATGGTATAACGAGAAGTACCTTTATGATTTTCATAAGATAAAGGGGCACATGATAGCTAGTTGCATGCAACTTAAAAACCTGATCCAAGATCTTATTGATGATAAGACCATAACCATTGAACAACCCACTGGGAATCAAGATCTTAAAATATACATGAATTCGATGCTAGATCACAATAAAGGAAACAACAATGGTAAAGGAAAAAATTATGGCAACATAAATAATATTTATGACAATGTTGTCGCATCTTTCGATGAGTGGGTAGATGTTGTCAATATCACAAGATCTAGAGCCGAGTGTGGAGTCATCACACGTGGTAGAAAAATTACCATCCCAGGACCTTCACAACCATCCAAGGCACTCACTACAAATCCAAAATCCATCCCTAATGGTTACAATGTCCTAGAACAGCTAAAGAAGACCCCCGCCCAGATCTGCATCATAGAGTTGCTGAAAATATTGCCCACGCATAGGGAAATCCTAGAAAAGGCATTGGAGACATCCTTCATCCCCACAGATCTTGATGTAGACCAGTTCCAAGCTATGGTTGGACATATCACTACACCACATCTCCTCACTTTCTCAGAACAATATCTCCCAACCTAGTCATCTCATAACAATGCGCTCCATCTTGAATTCTTAGTCCATAAGAATAAAGTCAAATGAGTCTTGGTGGATGGAGGTGCGGGGTTGAATATTTGTATTTTGAACCTAGTAAAGAATTTGGGATTCTCATAAGATTTTATTGAAAAAGGCAAAGGCATCACTATCTCGGCTTATGATGATCAAGAAAGGGTGTCTCAAGGCACCATTCAACTTCCTATCCAAGTAGGGCCAACAATCATGGAGACTACTTGCCAGGTCCTTGACCTTGAACTCCCTTATGATATTCTCTTGGGGCATCCGCGGATCCATGGGATGCAAGTTGTTGCATCCACATTCCATCAATGTGTCAAAATACCCTATGAAAATCAAGTGGTCACAATCCATGGTGACCCTAAGCCCTTTTATTATTGCAAAAATCTGGAGGCCAAATATTATAAGATCCCCCAAGTCCTGAAGAATGATGAGGGAACTACCTCTCTGTATGTAGACCCGTCCACCCTAGCCTCCACTTCCGAGATAAAGACACCCTCCATTTAAGACATCTTAGATATTAAGGTCATTATCCAAGACAATGGATGTGGAGATTACAAAATGAAAAAGAGTTCCTTTGTGATAGGAGAATTACCTCAATCTCCTAGATCCCATGGGAATCCATAGCCAATTGACTCAACATCTCAGACCTTCACAACAACACCCTCCAATTTCAAAAGGTAGGGAGACCTAAGTAAAGAGGTGGTAGATGAGAAAGATATATCAATTCTATTATATCAAGATGAAAGGCCCTTGCCAAATCTCTCCATGGAAGAAAGCAACAAAGGTTTCCAACTAATGCTTGGCATGGGCTACAACAAAAATGAAAAGCTTGGGAAAAATGATAATGCTCGGTTTGAACTTGTCATTATTGAGAAACATCTTAATAATCTTGGCCTTGGGTGTACCCTTAAGAAAATAACCATTCGTGGCAAAGGTCCCCCTATTAAAACAGTCAAAGCTCTCCCTTAGTTACTGGTATCCATTGGCATTCCCCTAGACAACTATACATTTAATATAACCAATGTATGTGATGAGGACCCCATCACCGACCTACCCATGTTATTTGAGGATTCCTCCCTATTCATGATTAGTACCCTATCTTTTGAGCCAAGTAACCAGACCAATGAACTAAAACTTGTCTGCCCCCAACTCATCGATTATGACCAACAAGGATCACTGATCTTAGACACATTTGAAAATGAATAGGGTTTCTCATAATTCATGGGATTGTGAGATAATCTACCATGTGGAGATCATAAAGCAGGTTTGATATTGAGTTGGATACACATGCATACTATGATGAAACGATTGAATCTCTTAGTCGCAAAATTGAAAATCTAAGAGTAATATCTAGGTCTTTAAGTGAAAACCACTTTGTGGCACTTTCTGACCTAAAAATAGTAAAAAAAAGGACGTATCCAATGGTGAAAAGCTCTCTGAGGTGCCAAATGATGAGGGATTCAATCTTCCCCTTAGTTCTATTCATTAAGAAAAAATAAGAGTCATGGCAGAGAAATTTAATCCAGTCAATCTAGGAACATAAGAGACATGACACATTACCTTCTATGCAGAATCACTTTTGATTGAAGAATAGGAAATTCTAGTTTCATTTCTGAGATAAAGAAAGGTAAGCTTCACATGGACCTATGTTGGCATGCCCGATCTTGATCTAGAGGTTGTGGTTCGTCATCTAGCTATCTATCTAGAGGCGAAACCAGTAAGATAGAAGTTGAGGAAGATGCATCCATAGATCACATTACTAGTCAAAATGGAATTACAAAAACTCCTTGATGTTGGCTTCATATGGGCAATTGATTATCCAGAACGGGTTTCAAAACTTGTACCTATTTTTAAACCCACTAGGGGCATCCGCATCTGCATTGACTTCAGTGACCTGAACAAAGCATTCCCTAAGGATGATTTTCCTCTCCCCAATATAGACATGATTGTGGATATGATGACTAGGCATGAAATGCTATCATTAATTGATGGATTTTCAGGGTACAATCAAATTATGATAGCCAAGGATGATCAACATAAGACAACTTTCACCTATCCATGGGGGACTTACTACTAGAGCATGATGTCGTTTAGGTTAAAGAATGCTAGAACTACATACCAAAGGGCTATGACTTTGATTTTTCATGACATGATTCAAAAGTTTGTAGAAGATTATGTGGATGACATACTGGCTAAATCAAGAAATCGTCAAGACCACATAACAACACTAAGCTCCATCTTTGATAGGCTAGAAGAATATAAGGTTAGACTCAATCCTAAGAAGTGTGTCTTTGGTGTACAATCAGGAAAGCTCCTTGGGTATATTGTGTTAATGAGGGGAATTGAGATAGACCCTACCAAGGTCAAACCAATCCTTCAAATGGAGTCACCATGAATATTGAAGTGGTTAAGGGCTTGCAGGGAAGACTCCAATCCATCTAAAAATTCATAGCACAGTTAGCAAACAAGGCTATCCCATATTCTCATCTACTCCACAAGGGGGTAGAATACAAGTGGGAGGAGAAATGTGACCAGGAATTCAATAAAATTAAAGAATACTTGCTAACACCACCAGTCCTTATGCCACCGATTCAGAACAAGCCCTTGATATTGTACATATCGGCAACTACAACAAACCTTGGTGCTCTCCTAGCTCAACATGATGAAATGAGGAAAGAGAGGGTCATTTACTATATCAGTAGAAACATGGTGGGACATGAGATAAATTATACATTCATTGAAAAGGTTTGCCTAGCAGTGGTGTTTGCTGCACAAAAATTTAGGCACTAGATGTTGGCTCATCAAATTAAGCTCATTGCAAAAATAGATCCTCTTAAGTATCTACTTTCTAAAGCAACACTCACAGGGCGAATGGCTAAGTGGGTCATGATCCTAACAAAATATGACATTGAGTATGTAGAACTAAAAGCCATCAAATGACATGTAATTGTAGATTAGCTAGCAGAAGCACCTATATATTTAGAAAACCCATTGGTATCAAAATTTCCTGATGAGTCAATCTTTAATCTAAGTGCATCAGATCATTGGAAAGTATATTTTGATGGGTCCTAAACACAACATGGGTCAGGAGCAGGAGTCTTCTTCATCACACCACAAGGAGATTGCATACCAAAGTCATATAAGTTGTATTTTCCTTGCACAAACAACATTGCATAATATGAGGCTCTTATCATAAGACTCATAATTGCGATACAATGGTAGATCATGGCTCTTAAAGTTTATGGAGACTCTTAGTTGATTATCAACTAGGTCAATGATGAATACCAAACAAAAGATGACAAACTTACCCCATATAAGAAATTGATGGAGGATCTCAAGAAATTCTTCATCGACATCACATTTGAGCAGATACCAAGGGCAAATAACAGAGCAACAGATGCCATGGCTATAATCAGATCGGTATTGGATATACCACACAACATCCCTAAACAAGAATTCTTCGTAGAGTAGATTCTCATACCAACTTTTGAGGTACCAAATTTTGAGTTTGTGTGTGAAATCGTTGGTCCCGATGATCCTTGGTACCATGATATATACACCTACCTAAAAATAAGATTCCTCCCTATTGACATCACCCCAAACCTAAAAAGAACCTTTGTCAAAAATTCATCTCATTTTGTCATCTTAGGTGATACCCTGTATCGTAGAAGTATTGAAGGAACTCTTTTGAGATGCCTTAACCCTGAGGAAGATTTGACTGCTTTAACCGAGGTACACAATGACATTTGTGGTTCGCATTCTAGTGGTATGACCTTGGCTAAGAAATTGCTATGAACAAGGTACTATTGGCTGACCATGGAAAAAGAAGCTCATGAATATGTCCAAATATGTTTGCAATTTCAATAGTATGGGGACCTCATCCATGCACCAACTCAGGAGCTCCAACCAATTATAACACTTTGGCCTTTTTCACAATGGGGGCTCGATCTCATCGACAAAATATCACCCACCTCATCTAATGGACACAAGTTCATTATCACTGCTACAGAGTACTTCACAAAGTGGGTAGAGGCCATCCCCATGACCTATATCACAAGAAAGAAAATTTCCAAATTCATCTTGAACTACCTTATTTGTCGATACGGTGTCCCACAAGCCATTATCTCAAATAATGGGACACCTTTCAAAAAATAGGATGTTCAAGACCTATGCCAAGATTTTAATATCCAACATCACTTTTCCACCCCATACTACCCCCAAGGTAATGACCAAGCTAAGGCTATGAATAAAACCATCTTGAAAATCCTAAAGAAAATAGTCAATGAAGCTGGTCGTGACTAGCACTTACAGTTGAACCCCACCCTATGGGCTTATCGAACAAGTATTCGCATGCCTACAGTTGCAACCCCATTTTCCCTGGTCTACTAATCAGATTCCATCCTTCCCATCGAGATTGAGCTCCCCTCCTCGAGGAGATCATTACAAAACCTCATTACTGATGAAGTATATCAGGTGTCACGATTGAACAAGCTATAATTACTAGATGAGCGGCAAATGGATGCTTTAAACCACCTACAAGTCTATCAGAACCATCTAAAGAGGAGCTACAATAAGAAGATCAAGAATCAGTCATTCCAAGTAGGAAAACTCATGTTGAAAGAGAATCAAAAAAATGTGCCAAATTTGAACAACAAGCGAAAGTTTGAACCCAACTAGTTGGGACCCTTCATCATCACTGCAAGTTATAAATTAGGAGCATATCAGATGTCAACACCCGAAGGTGAGCCTCTGCAGGAGCCCATCAACAACTCTCATCTCAAAAAAAATTATGCCTAAACTTGCAAGGTATAAATTCAAAAAATCCAAAAATCCAAAAATTCAAAAAAATCAACAAAAGGATTGAAAAAGTGAAGAAAATAAATCGTCCTCTAGTGAAAACCACTTCGGTGGTGCTTTGGGCAAGTACCTTGGTGAAAACCTGGCAAATAGGCACCTTGTGTAAATAAGAACTTTCCATCCACCAAGGATTCTTTGACTTGTTTTGCATCACCTACCATCGCCTTCCATCATCGTACATCGCATTCCATTGATCCTTCCATTCACCCATCTGTGTCTGCATCATAACTTAATCCTTTGTCGATATTATGTTCTCTCTTAGTACTACTTGGCATAATCCTAAGGTCAGTTTATCCTACCTATATCGAGATAGTCTATCACATTACGTTGGGGGCACATTCTTATACCCACATTTGGATTGGATTCGTGTATATTCTTGAAATCTTCCTAAAATTAGAAAATCCAAAAAACATTCAAATCATATCGAAAATTCAAAAATAGGTCAAATATTGAAAAATTCAAAAAATAGTGTTGCCATGTTGAACTACGCCGTCTCTGAGCTTGAATGTAGGCAAGGCCATCATTGATGTTCCCTCGAGACACATTAGGTCACTCCTTTAGGAGTCCATTATAATAAGCTGACAAATCCACATGTTCATATTTTCTCATCAATAAACAAGTCTATGCTATTCAAACTACGTGGTCTCTGCATATATAACGTAGGCAAGGCTAATCTTTGATCAGCCCCCGAGGCCCCTAGGATAGGTCTTTAGGTTAGGTTCCTGGTCAAATTCTTAGAAAAAACACCAAAACATTGGAAAATTTGAAAATCGAAACATTTGTAAAACATCTCAAAATCACCAAAAATAGCCTCAAAACATTCAAAAAACCCAAAATAGGCAAGGCCATCATTGATGTTCCCCCGAGACACATTAGGTTAGTCCTTTAGGAGTCCGTCATAATAAGCTGACAAATCCACATGTTCATATTTTCTCATCAATAAACAAGTCTATGCTAGTCGAACTACATGGTCTTTGCGTATATAACGTAGGCAAGGCTAATATTTTATCATCCCCCAAGGCCCCTAGTATAGGTCTTTATGTTAGGTTCCTGGTCAAATTCTCAGAAAAAACACCAAAACATTGGAAAATTTGAATATCAAAACATTTGTAAAACATCTCAAAATTACCAAAAATAGCCTCAAAACATTCAAAAAACCCAAAATCATCCATCTCGTTTCAACATTCACCTACAATAAGCATCCACTCATAATAAATCAATCGTCACTTTCATCCTTTGGCAAAACAATTGGAAACAAGCTTAGCAGTTAAAAGTGAAAACTCAAGTGTCAAGATCTCAAGTCTAGGTCAGTAGGTAAACAAGTTGGTCAATTCTTGGTATCAATAGCCTATCAGCTAGTTAATCTCAAAATCATTTGATAACATCATGTCCTAGGATGCATCCTTCTTATAATGGACATCAACATCAGGCATCACCATAGTTTAGTCTTGGCTAGCGGTATGAAAAACATTAGCTTGTTTGTTTACTTGATCTTTGTCTTGATGATTTATCTTATTGCGCTCATTCCAATGACCTCTCGATGATGTCTATCAAAACAATTTAGAGAGGAAGGAATGGGGCATTGATCTTTATCTTTTGTTTGTTTTGCTTGTTGGATATTCTTGTTATATAAATTTGGTGAATACTTGCTCTATTAGGTGTGTATGGAAGGTGTTTTGGACAACTTGTTGACTATTACATTGTTAGGTTTTACCTCTTTGTGTTTTGGTCTGAGATGTTTGAAATGTCTAAAGTACATACTAGTAAGGTTTTCTTATGTCAAGTGTGAACAAGAATACTCCTATCTGATTGTCGAGTCAAATTTCATCACACTAGGTACAATACCATCCTGGTTCTTTATACCTTGATGCATCATATTTATGTGTGTTATCAAACATAAGGAAAGTAAGATCTTTACGCCCCCAATCTTTGATAAGTGAAACATCATCATCTCTCATCATTATCTCTAATAAAATCTCAGCAAATCATGGACTTGTTGGACCCTCTTTTCATCATCTTATTTCTTCTTTCTTCTCTTCGCGCTAATATGGTATCATGATAGTCAACCAAAACATCATTAATGCATCCACAAACCATTAGCATACATACATCTCATAATCATAACATATCAGATCATCCATTTTGCATTATCATTTAGGACATAATATAGATTTGTTATTCTAAGCATCTTAGAATCATTTGCATACCATAAACATTTGCATCCATACTACATACATGATCATCATAAAAGTGCATATAAAATATATAGAAAAGAAATGCATCCATAACATTTACATATCATAATCATCTATCACATAACATCTCATGAAATAAAGGCTATACATGTACATGCTATCACATACATATAGAATCACATTACATATACATAGAACATAAAATGCATATTATACATCGGTAAAACATAAAATGCATCCATACATAAGGCATAAATAAAGTGAACACATCGCATCATAAATCAATCGAACCCATATCCTATATATATCAAAAAATCATCACTCTCATGGTACAAAATCTAACTCAAATGAATGTATATCGATCATGATACAAAGCCCATGGAGCTATCAAAAAATGGAGCCTGTGAATGTATATCAAAAGAATCGAGCACTGATCCAAAACTACACACATTTGCTAGCCCTGATGGTTGCTCCCCTTGCCTGCCTACCTCTCTAGTTGATCATCTATATGTCGAGCTCCAGTCCGCTGAGAGTAATCTGGCTATTGAAGAGCCATGGGCACAACCTAACGATAATGCAACCTGTAGTACTCTACCTCCTAGACAACCTCACAGTACATTCGTGCTGGTACAATCCTCCCTTGGGATGAGGTAGCCATGCTCTCTAGCTACTATCTATGATCGACCTCCTAAGCTAATTGCAGCTCTACAGCTTGTCTCTGCTGGCACTCATGGTACCTCTCAATAGTAAGGGCCTGGACCTATTGCCTGGCCTGATCTCTCTCTAATATAACCACCTAGACCTACTGGTGGGCCTGGTCCCACTCACCTGTAAGCACCTATATTTGTGCATGTAACAGTTGTATCTGCACATCTTGTGGATCCCTGGGATGCTATGGTTGTTGATTCGACTACTGATTAGGCTACTGTGGAGGCTTCCCATCTTTGGGCGGTGGTTCAGGATCCTGTCCATCAGGCCTTGCATGTGCTCTCTGAACACTCCTTCCCCGAGGTATCCCTCGTGGAGGTGTCGCTCTTGGATCTGTCAATCGACGTGGAGGTTTGAACCAATCCTCATAGGCTCGTGTCGTGCCTGGATCTGTTGGTCCCTGATCATAGGCTGATGGCCTAGAAACCAATTGTCAAAAGCAATCAACTGCATCGGATGTCGAGATCGTCCGCCCCCATGAAGTCTCTTGGGTCGATCTAGCAAAGATGGTAGTATATCCATCATCTGGATGATCCTATGCCTCCCCAAATTGGTGGGCCACCCTGTTTGTAAGATAAAATTCTACAATCCTATGCTCCCTCCCCTACATCAATCGGGTTTGTTGAGCATAAAACAACTGTTGTACGTCATCATACCAGGCTGGCATTTGTAACCATGACCGCTAGTGAAATACTGTCAAATCATCTAGAACACGACGCTAGTAAGGAAGACAAAGTTGTCCAGTATGTCATAAAGCAATCCAACCGCCATATCTCCAAACTACTAGATCATTAGGCTCTGTATCAATCAAAGTGATGATTGATCAGAGCACAACAATATGCTCCTAGGCCCAAATATGTAGTAGTGTCACTCCAATGTCGATCGCCCGACTATTGCAGTATGCAAAATTATGTAAATCATGGTACAGTGAGGCCAACATCACCAGTCCCCCGGAAAACAAGGTCCTCTGGCTCAACATCCTCTCCCACACCAAGCCCCATCCTGGACTGAAGAATCTACCTTATCAATCTGGAGACACTAACCTAGATATAATAGCAGCAATGATCAACCTAAAAAGCAGCACCCGACCTTTGTAAAACTCCAAGTCAATCTGAGACTCAATCAATATAAGGTCCTCTATCTCCATGACATCGTGACACACATCAAGGTCGATATCTATATCATAGATCACACAATCGCCATGTATCGACAACCATAGGATCCGCCATACATCCTCCAATGTCACGATTGCCTCGCCAGTCAGAAGGTGAAAAGATGAGGTCTCACTGTGTCGTCTCTCGCACAATGCAATCATCATCGCTAAATGAGTTCGTACAATAAGCACATAGGCTATGTACCAGAGACCGATCTCCCCCAAGTGCTCTTGTCGTAACTTAGATAAATTTCCCAATTCACTCAGAATCGAGGGTCGATGCTCGTGCAAAAACATTGGATGGATCACCTCCTGTACCAATGAAGCGCACGATCTCAAATTTTGTAAAAAAGATCTAACCTTGTTTGGAATTTTCAACCCCAGGAAATGAATGCGTCACTATTTGCAATAGCGTCACTATATGCAAAACTCCAAATAGCAACGCTGGAATCTTTGAAAATGCTAAATCGACCATGGCATTGCCATTTACATAAGCATCGCCCTTTGTAATTTTGACACTGAAAAACCCTAACTCCAAATCGAGCAAAGCGTCGCTATTGTAAAATTTAAACCTTAAACCCAAATCACAAACTGCATCACCATTTTCACTAGCAGCGTTATTTGGCTTCTCGACGTCGTTGATTCGTAGTTTGTGCATCACTATTTATCGATGCTGGGGACTTTGACTCTTTAAAGCGTAATAAATGCACTGAAAAAACAAATTTCAAAGTTGGGTTTGGATTGCATATCGATGGTCCTACGCCTGGAGGTCTTTGGAACACATGGACTCGCTCAAAAATGTGTCAAGGAAGCACTTGTTGTGCCATTTTGCAGAAGGGTCAGAGCTCAAAAGACTAGAGTTTTCAAAGTGTGAATGCACAAATGAATGGAAAGTGACTCCTCCAAGCCTATTTAAGCATGAAAATTAGGGGGTTTTGCCCCAATTTGGCCATCAAACTAGGGTTTTGCTCCCCCATCACCGTTTTTTCCCAATCGAGGCTTATTTCACATCTTTTTTCCGTGATTTTGGCATATTTTCAACGTCTTGGAGCCTTTCTGGACCCTTTGGGAAACTTATCATATTTTTTCAGGAGATCACCTAAAAATCCAAATTTTCGTCCGATCTCTCGAGGGGGCAGTATACTAGTGGAATTCTTCTCGCTGGGGCAGTAATGTGGCATCTGAAAAAAAAAACATTTTTTTTTGAATTTTTTATCTCGTTGGTGCTATTCTTTGAACCAACACAGTAGGTACCTCGCTTCAAAGAGGGGAAAAATGTAGACACTCAAAATATCTTGATCGATATCATGCACTTGATTATGATTAACTAACATCGATTCTTCCTTAATCACTTCCACACTAACCAATTAATTGAATAATCTTTATTTAATTAATTGAATTCAATAAATTTGTTGCTTAAATCAGATAATGAACTTTATTAGATTATTTCATTATCTCCCATCCTAATGTTCTTCCTTTAATTAAATAAACCAATATATTTAATTAAAATCATAATGTTCTTCCTTTAATTAAATAAACTAGTATATTTAATTAAAATCTTAATGTTCTTCCTTTAATTAAATAAATCAATTTATTTAATTAAAATCCTAAAGTTCTAACATCCTCTCATTTGATTTAAATAAACCCAAACATTTAAATCAAATATCATAAATCAACTAACTTCACCTAAGTTAATTAATCCTAAATTAATTAACTCCTAAAACTAATCCCCCATTCCTCTAGCTTTTAACTCCACCCTAGGGTAAGTCAACCTTGGTCAGCTAACCAATTTGCACATGTAAATCAATTTATTTGATTTACTAATTACCCTATTTTCATTCAAAATGGCATATTCTTGAATATTCCATCACTTGACTTTTCCCTCCCAAAGGATTTTTGTCCTCTTTTTTGAGCCACCTTGGCATTAAAAGCTCTTATGTGTCCTCCCCTTTGAGCCACCTTAGCATTAAAGGCTCTTACACCTCCTCTTACACAAGCCACCTCTTGGCATTCATTCATCTTACACATCCCATCTACCTAGATGTGCTCACACATGTGTGAGCACATCTCCTCCAAGATTTGGCATGATGACAAGTGGCACAATGCCATTGGTCCATTTTTTAATCCTACATTCTCCCCATTCTTCACTCTTCAGCCCTTCTTCCTTATAAATAGAGTCCTTCTCTATTGAAAGAGGGTCCACATTCTCATACAAGGTTATTATCCATAATATCATCCACAAGTTAGATTACTATAGGCATAGAATTCATCAATCATAGCTAGGTTATTGACATTCTGCATCAAGAATCACACATTTCATCTAAGAGCTTATCAAGGGATTGGGAAAGGGATTCTTTCCACATCAAAGGAGCACCAATCCCCCTATGGGATGGTGGTTTGAACATTAGAATAGTGTTTTTTATTGTGACTTACTTGGTATTTTGCTTTGTTTTCATTATTCATATGTTCAAAGAATCTCATAGGGAATGCTTGTTTACACTTGTTTATTGACTAATGATTGTTTGTTTATTCATGTTTGAGCAAGTCTAGGAAAAGCATTCACAGGTTTAACTCCAAATAGTGTAGAAGAATTCCATGATGATATGCTTGCCCTAGATGTAAATATTGTGGAAGAAGCACAACAAGAGGATGCTTAACATGAGCATGGGATTGAAGAGGGAAATGTGCAAGATAATAGTCTTCCGAAAGTGGAAGAAATTGTCGAAGAGAATGTTTCCAGTGAGGTGAATGCTGCAAAAGAAAATGTCACAGAGATACAGAAGGCAGATATCACCACATATAACAACACACTTCCTCTGGATTCTGGAGTAAATACAAAAGATTCACAAGGCAAGCCAAAGATAAATATGCCTCTAGACAACAAGAAACAATATATTGGAGAAGAAAAAGAGGATGAAGATGAACCTATGAATACAAAGAAGAATGATGAAAAAAAGTCTAAGTACTCGTCTGGTGTAGAGGAGAAGAAGGATGTGGAGACACCAGTTAATGCTAGTGAAAAAGAAAAGGCTTTGAAGGAAAAGGTTGCAAATGATAATACAAAGACCATTGGAGAATCATTTGGTTCTTCTAGAGATCCATTAAAAAAATTGTTGAGTATGTAATTATAGTTTCAATTGGTAGTATTTCCCTAGTTAATGCAACTTCTAATGCAACAAGGAGAAGTTGACATGGATAAGATTTCTCCATTGCATAAGATTCAACTAGGTGATGTGTTTCATGCCTCAGCCCGAAAAGAGATTTTACAAATACATAAGAACATCACATAACTTATTGATGAAGCAGTAAAGGTGCTATAAGAAAGCATACTCAGTGCTAACATCGACAACTCCTTATCCGATATGGACAATCTAAAGTTTTTTCTTGATTTGTTTAAGGAGTATTCAAGTGGTTTGAAAGAGAAAGTGGAGAAGGAAATAGGCACAAAGCTTAATGAAAAGAGGTTACTAGATATAACTGAGAAGTGTGCCTCCGCACATAAAAAATTCAAGAAAATCTCAAAGGTGTACATGATTTCTTGGTGGAATCCAAGATGTTATTTCAATTTTGTATGAAATGGTCGAGCTCTACTAAGAGCATAAAAGATGAAATAGACTCAATTGAGTCCCAAATAGAAAAATCATTTAGTGCTTATGATCCAACATAGGATTTGTATGGAAGCACAAGGTCCACAATAGAGAATCTACATGAGAAGTTCTTTCAACTGCAAGTTCAAAAGGAGAAAATAATACTACAGTTTGGTCATCTTAGGGATTTGGTGAACACCAAGTTCATACCTATCTCTAGTTCCTTGTTGAGTGCAGACAAAGCTTCCAAGTTGAATCTGATACCCAACACTTTGGATGATGGTGAAGAAATTTTGATGGAATTTGAAACTTAGAGCAGAATGCTTGGCCTAGCCAAGAAGAGTTGGGAAGAAGGGAAGCATGAATGGAAAACACACCTGGAAAAGCTTCAGGTGTCAAAAACTTCTTTAAGGTGATTGCATTTCTCTTTTTTATGCATTTCAGTTTGTTGGTTAGATTTTAGTGTATATATGTGGATGTCATAGGACAATTTTCCAATGCATACAACACTCTTAGGGGGAGTCAATCAAACTTTTCAGTTCATTGCTCTCTTATATATTTGTACATATCAGTCAAGGGGAGTTTCAATATATGAGAAGACATGTTTTGTGCCCTTTGTTCTTGATGTCAAAGGGGGAGAGTAGTTTTGGTAGAGTACTTGAGGCATGTTTCCATCAATGAAAAAGGGGGAGATTGTTGGAAGATTAGGGAGTTATTCATTGATATATTTGTTGGCAACATGACAATGGAGTATGAGCATAAATTGTATAATATGTAGTTCAATGTTATCATTGATGTCAACATTGTATTCTTGTATGAAGATCATTGTGCAAACCATTTTGCATAGTTTGAGAATGCTTGAATATTATTATCGAATGCATATTTGAAAGAGGGTTTGATCTGGTTAAGATAGATGAAAGGGAAAAATGACTTAGTGTCAAAATAGGTATTTTTGTGTACAAGACATCCAATAATTTGGTCTGCATTAGTTCTCTATGAAGAGTCTTGCTTTGTAGTTTTTTTTTTGGATGATAGAGGAACTTAACTCCAAAGTTTCAAACTGTTTTTGTTCATGTTTATGGTAGTGCCGGTCACATCTTCCAGCCCAGATCGCATAAGTAAAGAAATTAAATTGTAGCCTATCGGCTATTTAATTGGTGAGAACAATTTTATGATTGGCCACGTCATTTGATAAATGATGATTAATATTTAATGTGAAATGGCACGATTTATCTTGAAGGTGTGATTTTATAAGGAGGTCAACTTCTTATTTGTAAAAGACATGCCTCTTGGATGAGGTCAACATGCTGATCTTGGAGAGTAACACATTTCCTTTCTCATTGTATTTATACTCCTTGGCTGCAACTCATTCGATCATTGGGATATAGATTCACTTGTTCATGTTTGATATTCATAAGTACAAGTTGGTGTAAGAAGAAGTTCATCAAAAGTATAGTTCGATATATTGAAGGAGGTTGGCAGCAAATCATCATGTGTGCAACAGATCGATATCAAGGAGATAATAATATCATCTGTGTCTTTGCATCTAGGAGAGATACTATTGTATGAAATTTGACATTGTGTTATGCCTGAGTTGTAAGCAAAATTCTGCTCTTATTACAGAATATATATGCGATATATTTGTTGGGTTTTTCCCCCTCGATTTGGAGGGTTTTCCCAAGGAATCTTGTGGTGCTCATTATCTTGTGTTGCATTTTTTGATCCTAAAACTAACATGGTATCAAAGCCAAGTTTAGGAAACTCAGTCAGTTTTGTCTAAACAACACTGCAAGCTGAAAGGAACTCAATGAATTACTACCATTAAAAGAGGCATGAAGGATATCACTATAGTTGATTCTTCCATGAGGAGTTGAATGTGCCAGGAGAGTGGAAGAACCGATTTCATAAGGATTTCACATAAATTAAAATAATCATGGATGGACGATTGAAGCCTTGAAGTTGTTGGTATGCTAAGTCGAAATCCTCTTCTATCGAACCTTGATCTGGGAGAATATAGCGGCGATCTCAGGAGATCAATTTCTAATTGGTGGATGCTCTGGCTCTTGCATTACTCAGGCCACTCTCATAACTGTCGTAGCAATTATAGCTGCACCTTCTAGAGAGTTGACTAGGTGCAGATACTCACTGCAATCATTGTATACTCTTGTGTGTTGATCGACTATAGCTTGGCTACTTGTGGTGCATTCAGGATAGCTCTTGAATAATGGCATTTGCACTGACATAGATCCAATAATATCTTTATTATGAACCAGATCGAGTTGATAGTCCTCTGGTTTGAGACATTTCATTATTTCCTGTAAATTGTTATTGGTTGCAGTCATGGGAGTTATTGCGAGTACAGTTAGGCTCAATATTTAGTAGTCTCTGTGAGCAACCGATTTACGTGGTAAAGAAGTCATGGGAAAAATTACTATAGACCAGTTAGGAGGTGCCTGCATGGGAAGTATCAACCGGTCCAATAAATAGTTGGTGATTTTTTGAGTGGCTCAAAGTCTAAGAAGAGTTAAAGACTTATTCCTCAGATCTTCATGGCACTCAATTCTCCTCTCTTAGCATTGGAAGGAGGAACCATTGTGGGAACAAATCATATGTTACTAGCACATTGCGTGCCTGCCTCATGTCTTATTCCCTTCGGGCTTATTCAACTTGTTGTTCCTTTTTTTTCTATGGCTATTGAATTTATTTGAAAAATTGGCCATCAAGAATAGCATGGAAACTAGGGAGGTCAGAGCCTTAATCCTCGGTTCATCATGGCATTAAGGTGCCTGATATTGATAGGGTTGAGTGAAGGGACCTATGTCACCTAGAAATTAAATTAACACTACTATGGGAGTCATCAATTATCATCTCATGCGAAGGACTGACTTGCAGCGATCAACACCACTGAAAGGGTGGAGAGAGAAAATATTATGATCGTTGTTTAAGGATATCGATCCCTCATATGGTTGAATAATGTTCATGAATTTGTGATGTAGTTATTAATTCATGCCATAACATTGAGATAATAAATCATGTATGCTTCCAACATTGGTATTTCTCTTTTGAGTAGCTGAGTCTATGAACTAGTAGTAATATCCCCTTAATGTCTTCAGGACAGACCTAGAAGCGTAAGAGATTTCTTTCAAGAGAAGAAGAGCTTGGTGCATCCCGTAGGTTGAAGCGTGAAGTCACAACTTGCAGTCATGAGAGTGAGTTGGTGGCTAGAGGGATTTCACCTCCAAAAGTCTGCTTTACAATCTCTGAAGCAAGGATCTAGAGGGAGTTTTGTAACTCACTGAGAAGAAGTGAAGATTACTATATTGCAAGGCTAGGTGCTAAATCCTTAGAGGATCCCTTTAGCTGCTAAGATCAGAATTGCTCAAGACTGTCATCTAAATTTGACATTGGTAGCTCCACAAACCTATTCAGAATAGAGTGATCTGGGATGAGGTCGAGGAGGTCAATCTTGAACTCTCTACAATTTCAGAGGTGTGCGTTGAAAAATATTCTCTAAGGCAAGCGTTGCAGGAAATCTTGGATGAAGAGGTCAGAAGGTTGTTGCAAGTACTTGAAGATTCAGAGGGAGTCTACTGAACCTAAAGAAGATGGTTGGGGTCTGCGATGATTTCTTGGTGTTGCAAGAAGTAGTCTTCAGTGACACTAAGCACCACAGAGGCTGAGTACTTATAGCTTGTGTGGCAGCTCAAGAAGCAGTGTGGCTTTGGAAGCTCCTTGTAGGATTGTTTGGATAATCATTGGAGCTGATTGTCATCCATTGTGATAATCAAAGCTTTGAGAAGCTTTTTGTCATTTTAGTGTTTCATGACAGAACTAAGCATACCACTATATCAAAGATATGGTATTGAGGAAAGCAATTCAGTTGAGGTATATCAACACTGATGAGCAGATGGCAGACATTCTGATCAAGCATCTATTTAGGATAAAGTTTGTGTACCTTGAGACAAGCTTGATATGGTGGAGAATGAAGCCCTAGCTAAGAGGGAGTCTTAGTATCAGTGATCCTCTTTAATGAATTTCTCTTTGAGAGAGATTTGGGGTGCAAGCCCTTGTTAATGTATTTCTCTTTGAGATTTGAGGTGAAAGCCCTTGTTTCCACCCTCTAGGAGAGCCATGGTGGATGTCATGTGTGTGACGCCATGACAACATCATGTGAGAGAGTCCGTGATGATTTTATTGTACTTGTGTTTCACCCTCTAGGAGAGCCATGGTGAACGCCACGATGAGGTGACAACATCATATTGAGTGATGAGCACTTGTACATACCATCCATGGGTGTAGCCATGACGGTTGATATCATGGTGAGGTGATATCTTTCTTTTCCATCCATGCATGTAGCCATGATGGTTGATATCACAATGAGGTGATATCTAATATCACGATGAGGTGATATCTTTCTTCTCCACATATGGATGTAGCCATTGTGGTTGACATCATGACGAGGTGATATGTCTTATGTAGCTGGAAGTATCCTCCCTAGCTGAGAGGGAGTGTTGATGTTTATGGTAGCGTTGGTCACATCTTCCAACCTAGATCACATAAGTAAAGCAATTAAATTGTAGCTTATCGGCTATTTAATTGGTGAGAACAATTTTATGATTGGCCACGTCATTTGATAAATGATGATTAATATTTAATGTGAAATGGCACGATTTATCTTGAAGGCACAATTTTCTAAGGAGGCCGACTTCTTATTTGTAAAAGACATGCCTCTTGGATGAGGTCGACATGTTGATCTTGGAGATTCATGTCTCTCCCTTCACATTGTATTTATACTCCTTGGTTGCAACTCATTCAATCATTGGGATATAGATTCACTTGTTCATGTTCGATATTCATAAGTACAAGTTGGTGTAAGAAGAATTTCATCAAAAGTACAGTTTGATATATTGAAGGAGGTTGGCAACAGATCATCATGTGTGCAGCAGATCAGTATCAAGGAGATAATCATATCATCCGTGTCTTTGCATCTAGGAGAGATGCTATTGTATCAAATTCGGCATTGTGTTATGCCTAAGTTGTAAGTAGAATTATGCTCTTATTACAGAATATATATGCAATATATTTGCTAGGTTTTTCCCCCTCGAGTTGGAGGGTTTTCCTAGGGTGTTCATTATCTTATGTGTTACATTTTCTTATTGCTTTCATTTCTGATCCTAAAACTAACAGTTTTGCCTTCTTGTGGTGAAGTTATGAGTGACAAAAGTTTGGGTCTAGCAGTAACAATGGTTTCCAGTTTGGAATAGTATGTATGTTTTGGTGAATCCACACTTCTTTGTGGATTGGTATCTAGTTTTGAGGATTTGTGGGAGTGTTGACAAGTGTCAATAGAGTTTGAATTCCAAGTGGCATGAATTTTGGAGGTTCATGTGTCAATTTTTGGTTTAATAGTTGATGAATTTAGATGTTAGGTCATTACAAGTGCTGACCTAATAAGTTTTGAGTATTACGGAGTTTGAATAAGTGTTGATCTATTATGTGGGTCTAATTAGGCCGACCTAATTGATGTTGTGGATGTTTGAGGTAGTGATGGATATATATATATATATGAGTTCATTTTCAGTGTTGTAGAGAGATGAGAGATGATAAGGTTATTGATGATGCAAATTGTGTGAAGGTGATGCAAATTTAAATCATAGTAGAGTGCTAGTGTAGATCAATATGAAGTGTGTAAAGTCTGTTTATTGAGCTTTAATGGAACTACAATTCATGCATATGTTAGATGCAATTGTAGCAGTTCAAAACTAGGCTGTGAGCCACCACTCTATTCTATCTTTTCTTCTTTCAGTGGGCAGTGCGTCCACTTGGATAGTGAGTCCACTCACAGTGAACACTTCTGTAATATCTCATAATTGGTTATAATATATTGTGAGTTAATCCTCACCGTGGTTTTTTCCATTTTGGGTTTTCCACGTAAAATCCAATGTTCATGTGTTATGTGGTGTTGTTGGTTGATTTCATGCTTTCCTTTCTTACCACAAATTAAATATGCTGTGTGGAATGAATATTTAAATATTTAAGCGGTTTAAAAAATACTAATTCACCCCCCTCTCAGTATTTCAGGTGTTCAACATTAAATAAATGCCACATTTATTTAATTAATGGTGAAGGATAAAGGTAAAGGTTGAATAACTCGTTAAATAAATAATAATCATTTATTAATTAGCTAAGATAGAGCGGAGTTAAAGTGAAAAATAGGAAAAAGAATTAGGGTTGAATTAAATATATTTTTAATTTAGTTGCAATTAAAAATTAAGGTTTAAATTGAAATATGTTGTGGGTCAGCCCACAATATTGTGTCCCACTTTTTGGTCAAAGTAGGACCTTAATATCAACATTTTTAACAAAAAATCACTTTATGAAACCTATAGCAACTAAACCATTAATAATTTAATTTGGATATAATGTGAACTAATGATTTGTGAGGATTTGTGTGTAGATTTTAAATATATATTTTTTCAAAAAATTTAGAAACAAATTGTGAATTTTTTACATAACTTTTAATAACTTATTTTTGTAGTAAACAACATTTTTAAAATGTGACGTATATGTTGTCATGCATAATTTTTTTATTGAAAGGATAAATTATAACTTTTAAACATAGATTTTTAACATCAATATCTAGTGCATGAATATTTTTTCATAATATTTTTTGTTGACCTCTTAGATATTGTTTTGTATGTATGATTTTTAAAATTGTTTTTTGCTAAAACAAGAACATCAATACCTAATACACACATATTTTGGATTTTTTCTCTATTTTTTTGTGTGTGTGAAAAATAACATTGCCAAGAAATAAAATATAAATATAATAATAAAATTTTTAAAAAAATAAAATTGTATTTTTAGAAAGCTTATAAAAAGAGCTACGTATTTACAAAACATAATTTCTAAATGACTTTACTTAATCCCTCAAAAAGTAAAGAACAAATGTTTTTTTGCTAGCATTTTGATAGGTGTGAAGGAGACTACATTGTGGGTATGATATAAGACTAAGATGGGTTCTATCCAAGGGGTTTTGATCTAAGGAGGTCTTACCTAACTCTCTTCAATTAAAACCCTTTAGATGGAATCCCTCAAGGCTTAATTCATTAGTTTTTATAAAATTATGTGATTTTAGGCAAAAATTAGGATGTCCCAATTTTGGGACCCATTATTGTGGGATGACTGTTGCGTATTAATTTAATTCCAAAGTAAAATAAAACATTCTCTAAAAAATTATTTTGTTTTAATTTATTTTATAAAAATTATTAAAAAAATCACTCTTTAAAGTAATTGGAAAAGTTGTGTATTTTAGAAAATAAAATAAATATAATTTTTTAAAATAATTCATTTTTAATAAAACTTTGACACTATTTATATGGTTATGTATATATATATTGAACACTATTAGATACGGCATCTTTTAGATAGATGTATTTAAAATACCTATAATAGTTTATCTTCTTTTAATATGAATATTCAAATGTATTACAATTTTTTTACTTTATTTTGAAAATCTTTTTTAGGACATTATATTCGCAACCACTATACCCGCTGACCCATTGTGCTTGTAGGTTTGAACCTTCATGTTGATGTTATCAAAATTCATGTAAAGTGACTTAATGCTCCAAGCCCTCACAAATTTGAACCATTCATGTTAATTCTATTTGTTCATGTTGAAGATAAGATACCTCCTTTGTCACCTCACTTGACTTGGGCCAAGATAAAAAAATCCCTTGTTATCAATAAAAAAATGCATTAAAAATAAATTTTGATTTAGCAATATAGCTTAGTTGAATCAAATTTTAAAGTAGCAAAGGAGTAGGAGAGAAAAAATGTACAAGAAAGAAGATTGTTTTCATGGTCGAATAGATGGGATTTAGGGAAACACTTGATCAATCACAAAATAAGGAACGGGGGAAGAACATGGAACGACCTTTCGAGGGATCAAATATTTTAGGAACAATCAAATCAAATACAAGAACATAGGATGGTGTGGATTCCAAAAGAACAAAAATAAATCATAGGTGTGAATAAAATGCCAATTCACCCTAAACCTCCTACGAAATGCATTTCTTTTTCTATAAATATTGAGTTATTGAAGAACATGGTGTCTCGATTAAGTGCCAAGGATTTCTTTATAAAATGGGTAGGGAGCTAGCCATCCTAGGACTAAATGTAGAAGTGGTGCCATAAATAGTGGGAAAATAGATCATATTGAAATCAATGCCTAAAGGTATTTTCATGGTGGAATTCCTTACATGGGAGAAGAAAAAAAACATTAATATGTTTTTACTCAAAAGATTGGGAGCTTGATTTAAATCCATCAACACACGAGATTATTGCTGCACTAATGTGGTTAAGATTTTATAATTCGTTCAATAGAATATTGAGATCTAGACAAACTAACCCTGATAAGGGAGAAGCTAAGCACTTCCATAAAGATAAATGGAAAAATGAAGGATGAAAAATTTGGGTTGTATGCCAAAATTTAAGTAATGATTAACCTTGAATCGGAGGTTGAGATCATATCGGATTTGAGGATCTAGTGACAAAGAATTGAAGTGAAAATAAATAAATAATATCTAAACATTACTAACACCCTAGACATTTTACGAAGGAATGCTTTGAAAAAGAAAAGAAACTAGGGGAGAGGACCTAATAGTTAAGCATGTTTCAATAGATGTGATAGTAGTTGTTTATATAATGCCCAATATTTTTATCAACATTTGACCAATAGTTGTGACATGACTACCCACAATTAAACAAAATGTATTCCTTTGATCTAAAAGGCAACCAATCATGTGATGCCAAATCAATGCTCAACTACTCGTGATGTGAATGCACAAGTATTGGTCAACTACATCTTGACAAAAATCATGCTGATATGGCATCATATTTGATGATCTAGCCTTGAAACGAAAGGTATAAGCAAGGGACTTGCTAAGTAAACAACTATAAAAAATTAGGAGCGATTTGAAATTTCCACATAGGATAATTAGAAGCACGAAGTTAGGGTGCTCAACTACTGGGTCCTGTCCCCTAGGATATAAGAGGAGAACATGAAACATGGAGACAAATGTTAGTAGGGAAGAGTTAAAAGTTGAGAAATGGGAATCCATGAACACTAAGGATAAATCTCACAAGGGGAAATATAAATAAGAAAAACACTACATCATTGGCCTATAAACCACCAAATGTTCCAATATAGATGGGACTAATCCATGAATGGGTAAATAATCTTAATGTAGATCTTGGATCACTAATTAATTGGTTAAGAATTGGAGCATCTCAAGTGAATGAATATGTCATTAAATGGTTACTTGATATGAATTTTCCAACACTATTTCTAGATGAATGATGTGATTGGTTAGAACCATGAATAAGGAGGGTCCATCTACATGAATTTGTAAAATATTTATTTTGATACAGAGATCATCATTCTGGATGACACCCATGATTTAGATATTACATGATGAATATGATTACGAGACATTGCATACAAAGTTCATCTAGTATGTTTGTCAAAAAAAGATTTCAAGACACCAATCACAACTAATGAGTTATGATAGCATATAAAAAACATCCCCCACTCACATCTATTTGACCATTTGATGCATTTTGGTACTATAGTAAGGGGTACAAGGGACATGACTGAGAATTTGACTTACAAATTTTATTGAATTAGAAGGGACAAGATTCACAAGTTTCCAAGAAGATATCCAACATTTAAAATACATATTGATTGATGAAATGAGCTTTATTAGACAAAAATTGCTACAAAATATTGATTCAAGACTATACCAAACCTTTTCTTAAAAAATAAACTTGAGTTTTGGAGTAAGAACAATTATTTTGGTAGGAGATTTGGGACAACTACATCTTTTTAATGCGACAAACCGCCATATGATAGTAATGTATGTGCAAAATTCCATGGAAATAATCTAAGATAGTTATTACTCTAAGGATGTGATATTCAAACATAAAGGTGAAAGTGTAGAACAAAAAGGTTTTGATAAGTGGGAGCTATTTTGCACATCATGTCAAATTATGATATTGCTATCAAGATTCAATCGTGTAATTTTTCGAGTCAAACTCATCGACCCATGTTTCATGAGCAATGGTTCACAAGAACCCATCTTTCATGATAATGAATGGTCCGCTTAGAGTTCTAAGTGAGTTCTAAGTGGACCATTCATTAGATCATGAGAGATGGGTTCTGCTAAACTAGTGCTCATGAAACATGGGTCAATGAGTTTGACTCGAAAAACTACTTTTTTGAATCCTGATAACAATATCATAAAGAGGTTTTTCCAACAACTCATAAATATTAGAGATGCACATCCAACAATTAATGATTGAAAATTATTGGTGGATATTAATAAATTTTGTATTTCATCTAGTTGTTAAGAAAGAGTTTGATAATAATATTAATCTACTTGCAACAAATGATAATGCACATAACCATAATAGAAAAAAATGTATTCATTGAGAAGACTAATAGTCTGTAGCATTACAACCAAAGAAGGGAGTACTAATCTAGTAGGGGGTTAAAAAGATGAATTGGATGTTGAATTATTAATCACTAAGGATGCAAAGGTCATGTTAACCTCTAATACGTAGATAGAAGCACATCTTGTAAATGGAGCTTTAAGATACATTTAAGATATCATATCTGAATCTAGAAGTGCCCCACTAGATCCACCAACATATGTTATGGTCAAATTTAACAATTACTCTAGAATTCCATTTGAAGATGCATCTCCAAATTTAATTTCGATTTCTTTAATACATAGGGGATGCACACATCAATTGCGCTTACAATCTACTTGGGCACTAACAATACACAAATCACAAGGATTGATTCTTTCCAAGGCAACAATAGATATATGATTGAGAGAAAGAGTAAACTTAACATTTGTTGCTCCATCATGTGTTAAGTCCTTGGATGAAATCAAAATATTGCCACTATTTTCATATGATTGCTATGAAACATGAAAACAAGGAAACACCTCTCCAAAAAGAAAGCTAAGGAAGAGAGACTCAATTTTTTTGGATAAATATGAAATTTCTCATCGATTATCTTTGAAAATATTGATTGCACATTAAAATAATTAAAATGCTCCAATAATGTTCAACAAATAGAAATTATATTATACATTTCAATAAATATGATATGGTTCCTTATTTACAAAAGATAATAATAATTTATACAAACACAAAATAATAATGCTAAATTAATATTTTACATGTCACATTGTGGATGCTACAAGTATAGATATCTTAATCCATCTATCTAAAATATGTCGAGAGATATCATTCTTAAAGTACCTATCTATTTCCAATAACAATTTCAATGTAAATGTCTTGAAACTAATATCTTTCAACATTTTAGATATCTATAAATAGAATAATCTGTTAAATAAGTTGAATATACAAAACAATACATAAATGACAACAAAATAAAACTTAATATCTAAAATGTAAAGATAATGACCAAACTTTACACTATAATACATTAATTTATCATAATGTAACTATATTGATACATAACCTCAAAATAGGCAATTTGCCATGGACATGGACATGGAAATTTCCCCGTCACAGTGGTATCTTGCATATGTATGACGCTGCAAGGCGTCCAAGCGTCATTTGGCGCGAAAACGAGTGTACGCGTGGATATTGAATGTTACTATGCTTAGCTAATCTGCCTATTTGTGTCGCCTTAGACAATCATGAGTAAGACTGTAAAGGGGTTTTATTTGGCTTATAGAAATGGATTACCATACTTCTTCTTCTGCTCTGTATCCATGTCGTGACAATGTGCCCTCTGTGTCTTATTCCATGTCTGCCTGTAGAAAGAGAAATACTATGGAAAAAGAGGCTGCGGAGTCGGGGCGCTCCCCTTATTTTTTTAATGAGGGCGAAGGCAACGACAGTAAAATAGATACAAAAGGAAAGGCTAAGTTGGTGGTCTCCCCCTATTTTAACCATGATTATCCTTATCATCCAGGGATAGAGGTAGAGATTGCACCCAAGAATATTGGCAAGGCCAGGGTTGTGTCAGCCTCTGCTAACAATAACAGTCAGGGGAAGGGGAAGGGGCAGGGGCAGGGGAAGGCGGAGGCCAAGGTAGTGGTAGTTTCTCCCTATTTTGATCATCATAATTACGACAATGACAATTATAAGATAGTGGTAAAAGAGAAGGCATTAGAAAAGACTCTTCATCATCAGGCTGGAAATCCATCTTCCTCATCATCATCTCCTTCCCCAGCTGGGAGGGAAGGGGAAGGGCGTGGCAGAGGCAGGGGCATAGCTAAATTTAACCCATTTCTGGAAGCGTACAGGCGCAAAAGTAATCGTAATTATTGGACTCCCCCAAAATCAATTCACAAATTACTGCAAGAGGGGTACTATCAAGACCCCTGGAAGGTTTTGGTTATCTGCATGCTTCTCAACAAAACCAGTGGGGGCCAGGTATGCACCACCTTACACCCCTCTTTGCCCTTCACATCTTCCATAGGTTTCCAGTAAAAGGATTATAGTATTTTGGTTTTTTCAATTACCCACAGTAAACTTTACATGACTCGGTAAAGGGATTGAAAAATTAAGGCACACACAGCCATATACCCGCTGAGATATCTTTAAGGAGTTGTTCTGCTGAAAACAAAAAATGATCATAACAGGAGAGATGGGAAAATTCCTATCCCTTTTTACTTTAGTTTTAGCAAGAACAAAGAGAAACACACTTCCTTTATCTTTTCCTGATTAAAAAACTCAAGCAAAATAGCAATTTTTTCCCAGAGTGACAGTGGTTATCCTTTTCTTTTGTCCAACTCCTTTTAAAACATTACATTTCTAGTCAAAATCTAAAATCTGGGTTTGATCTTTTTATGCTAAATCAAGTTTATGGTTCTAGAATTATTTCAAGTTAGTATATTAAGGATCTCTTCTGTTCGCTTCACGAGCACATCATCAAACATTATCTTCACAACCTTTTCTCCTTCCACCTCCTTGGGATATGGAGGCCGCAACCATCCGGTGCTCACATACATTTACTTTGACAGCCAGCAGTGCCGCCCCAATGCTCCGCAATGTGAAGAAGATTTTGACGATCAAGGTGACTATTGATCACACAAACTTCTTCCCTTGGTGTGCTCTCTGATCAAATTAAGTACTCAAATGTGATTGTATGTTCGTTGCATCTTCAGCGATAGTTTTTTAACTATCCAAATTTCCCATTGCCCTTAAGCTTAAGATCAATTCAATGAGTAGGATGTGGTCTCCAAGAAATGCTAGGACTCTTGTCATGAAAAAGTCTTGTGCTGCTATAAATTTTGCCGCATTGTCAGTCACAACTTGGACGGCATTCTCAAAACCCCCTTTTAGGATCACCACCTCTATCAATTCAGATTAACTCTCTTCATTTTTCACTTGTTGGGAGGCACTTAACAAATTTCAAGAACAAATGTGCTATTAGAAGCAATTAGAAAGTTTATCAATTTCCAAAATTTGGCTATTCATCATAAGAAGAGCCATATTGAAAGGCGTTAATAAATGCACTTACCATGGCCACTACAACTTCAATCTTTTATCTAACACTTTAAAATCATTTTCATCCATATCAGTAAATATAGAGGTATCATGAACAGGTTGAATCTCAACGATTGAATTACTACAAGGCAGATGCAAACCTTTAATAGGAGGACAAAAGGACAAGTCCGATAAAATATAATGCATAACTTTAGTAGCAACTACAAAAACATAAGGGAAAAAAGGACAACCTTGTCTAATAGTCCTGTGAAGAGGAAATGATTTGGCTCGCTATTGTTGCAAAATTGTGCAGAAGCATCCTTAAATAGAACACTTACCATTCTACAAAAGAATTCACCTAACTCCAAAGCCTTAAGCATTAACAGAATAGGTCATTCAATCCTAATATAGGCTTTCTCAAAATCCAAAATAACTATAATAACATTTTAGAAGTCTTACCCCAATGTATCCCTTCCCAATCAGTAACCAAACTATCAAAAATATACCATCCCTTAACAAAACTAGATTGAGAATAAAATAATAACATTAGGCAACTCCTTTTGCATTCTTAGAGCTAAATATTCAGCAAAGAGTTTATAGGACACATTCAATAAGGTGATAGGCCTCCAATTATGAGGTTGAGAAGGGTCACCCTATTGAGAAGAAGTTTAACAATGCCTTTATTAATGTGACTTCCTAGAGTATCAGCCATAATAGCTTCATTATAAACTTTTAACAAAATTTTACTTATCTAATTACTAGTAGCTTTATAGAACACATTTGAAAACCCATCGCATCTAGGAGCCTTCCCCTTTTTCATATGACAAATAGCATTAGAAATCTCATCAAGAGAGAGAGAGAGATTTGTCAAAGGCAACAAAGCTATTATGACGAAGTTTGCAAGGAACAACCATAGCCACAGTATTTCTAGCATTATCAATAATGTCACTATCATCATCTTTAGGAAAAAAGTTTGCCATAAAATTAGAGAAAGCACATCTAATATTTAAATTTTCTTCAACAAAACACCATTCACATCAATGGTAGAAATATTCTCTCTAGCATTTTTGACTTTCAAACACTTGAAGAAAAAAATTAGAATCTCTATCCCCTAAATGCAACCACATAAGTCTGGATCTAAACTTGGTCACTCTGGCCACTTTGGCCATGCTAGCCTTATAGAACTTGTCACATCTCAAAAAATGCTTTATATCCATAGCCTCATTTTGTAACAAAATATTGGAAGGTCTACATTGAATCTTACTTTCTACAAAAGCCAAATTCTTCTGTAACCTCTTATATCTCTTAGCTTTGGCCTTGGTTCTGTGTCTATCAAAAATCCTCATGAAAGAAGTAGCAGCTTCAACAACCTTACCTCATCAGCATAACATAAGAATGCACAAAAAACTTGCCAAAGTTCAAAACCCAAAGATAATACAAAGTATTCATACAAGATGAGTTTTTGAAGTGGGAAATATTAAGCTTTGTTACCTAGATTTTGGGTCCCTCTCGAAAAATCAGCACCCCCATATCAAAATCTCGGTTAAGTCTTAACCTGGGTGGTGTTTATTAAAAGTTTTTAACCTAGGCGGTGTTTTCATTAGTTCGCCTAACTACCCATTTTGCCACTCAAGTTCTTTACTTCTTCTTTCTCATAAGCCCAACGGTGTTTTAGGGTTTTGTTATAACTTGCCACATATTCTAAGTGATTCTTTCAAAGGTTTCAAAGGTCAGTGGTCTGTACTTTAGGTTCATTAACTTGTCGAAAAGACCGTTGATGATTTTTTTTTTTTTTTAGTCTTTCAAAGTTGGGCAGGAATTGAAGTGGTTTTTATAACTTCGGCGGTGATTTGCTCAGTTTTGCGAACTCCCCACATTATCGCCGAAACACGATTTTTTTTAAGGAATCAAATAAGTCACAACGCAGTTTGTCTTATGAAGGTGCATTTTAGATAAACAAAAGGTACTTGTGTAAAAATGAATAAGGAGAAGCCATTCAGATACAACAAATTAAACAAAATCAAAACAGAATTGCTCATAACAAACAAAAGTGACACCAGAGATATAAACGATGTATTTTATTATATATATATATGTACTGGTGGAAATACAAAATTTTTGTCGATTACAAAAAAGGGCTAGTTAATATTAAAACGAGGATTTCTTCATGCATAGAGGGCGAACATTAGCACGTGGATTGCTTCTACCACCACTTGAAGACGCTCTATCTAGGGAGGTGATAGCAGGTTCTCATGAGATTGCAGAAACTGGGCAAACAACCCCATGTTGTTCCTCACCAACCTAGTGTGGAGGAGGGTCATTACTTCTTCGGTGGCTTCGTTTTGGGCTGCAGTCGCAATGCAGATGGTGTCACCCACTAGTCCGCTTCTTGGGTAGTTGCTAAGGCCAGCAATGGCTACATTCACTCGATGGAGAAACTCCAATTAAACCAGTCACTCCGCTGCCCTCATTCCCCAATCATGACGCCTGAAGGTGTGGATTACATTGTACACAAAATGCTCCAAGAGCGTTGCGTTGTGCACATGTACCTGATTCAGAAATGTCTCCCCCAGTATGTTACACAACACCTCTTCTTCAACCTCACTTTCGATTATGATGACTTCTTTCAACTGATTAGACAAACGCTTGAAAAAAGGGCTGCATTCAATTTCTTCAATGACAATGAAGTCATTCATGGACACTCCATCACTCTGAGCACTCGCCATGTTTGACATTGTAGGTTGGCGAAGTGAGGTAGTTCCTATTGAATTTATAGAAGGTTGTCGAGACATCTGAGCTAAGAATGATCATTATAGTAGGATGGCAATACAATTGGGATTAATTGTTGATATGTCAAGAATTTAAGCTATATTCCCAACTGATCATCTTGCTAGACAACTTGCATGTGTATTCCCATTGCACGACTGGGACAGTTATTTAATGCTTGATTTGCAAAGCATGCAAACCACTCAAGAATTGATGGCCACAAGGCAGGAGTTTAATCAAGAAATGCTCAGAAATCGCTTAAGGTCTTATCATTAGCGATGTAATCATTTCAACATTTATTATTTCTCGGCCATCAGTTTCCAAGATGGACAGTTAGGCGGCAAGAAAGCGTTACCGCAACTAATTTGTAACCTCAAGAGACAAATGCAACCCTATATCTGGGTAAACAACCATTCAACAAGGGTCCGATTCCTGGAGAATACACTGTGATGTAATCGAGGGAGGAACATTTAGTTTAGCTTTGAAATTTATTTACTTTTTGATTGCAATAACTTTCAATCTGTGAGTTGTGAGCTGAAATGTAATGTTGATCGTACTAACTTGTGAGTCATGTGCGTAAATAGAATATATTTTGTGTGAAATCTATTCGACTGCATTTATTTCATTTATTGCAATTGGGAAATCTCTCATTTTTGTTACATTTGCTTTCTTCATTAGTCAGTTTGGTTGGTGAGCTAGTCGGCTAATGATCCTTTAGAATTTATTTCGCATTAGCTGCATTTTTATGGGTTAATGTCTGTTGCCTTTATTGCTTTCTTGTTAAAAGGAAATTCATTTCCTATTTAAATCATACGAGGGAGTTGTACCCCTCAATTGAAAGGAAAGCCACAAATGCAATTGTGGCCTTTTTGGAGCTGTTAGCGAATTGGTACTAGTGCTTATTGGGCAAGAGAGTCATTTATTATAGGCATATTTATCAAGGGCCAATTCATTCGCTAACAAATTTTTGGTGACTCTACTAGGGAAGAGATTGAAATTTCTGACAATTTGCTTTTGTTTCATGCAGCAAGATGGCACTTCCCCACAATCATGTGTTTCCCGTACTTCAACCGGACTTGGATTGGATGTAGGCGGAGCAAGAAGATATCATATCACAGTTAAATAAGCTCGCTTGGAGGTACAGGAGAAGTGCAGCAGATTATATTCAAGTTAATTTTGTCGTGGAAGAGGAAGAAGAGTGGGCCCTCTGTCCACCTGCGCTAGTGGTAGAACGACCCCCAAGATTGATCTTTGAATACTACGACGACCCACCTTGTCACCTTAACCCATGTCAGAATCAACCTCTAAATCAACATCTGAATTAACGCCCTAACTAGCTGTTGAATCACCCTCCAACTCAACCACCACCTAGGCAATAGCTTGTGTTTCCCCTTCTTTACTCTTGTAGGAGTTAGTGACTTTGAAAATCATGGCTTTTGTTCCTTGGGGTAATCATATTGGACCTTTTGCCCTATCAAAATGCAATGACCTGCCACGTGGCTCAAGGAAAAGATTCCCAAAATTCTCTTGTAGTTGTGTGCAAGATCTGGAAGAGCATGTTTTGGCTATATGATTGCAGTAAGCGGAATACTGGGAACTCAAGAGGAGGATGTCTTTGTCAGGATATTTGTTGACAGTCTAGTTGGAAATGTAGTTGAATGGTTTAGGGGGTTAGAGAAAGGCTATATAACTGGTTGGGATGTTCTACACAAAAAATTCTTGCGACGCTTCCAGAGTCCTGTCGATGTAGCTGCTCTACTAAGAAGATTCTTCAAAATTGTAAAAGAAAAACATGAGCCTATGAGAGAGTTCGTTTATCGATTCAACCAATCTCTTAGGCGAATTCCTACACGAGAACAACCAAGCAAAACAATCCAATTCTAAGTCTTCACTTTCGCCCTTTATCTTGATGTCCAACTTATGCTAAAAAGAGATAAGGTCTTCGGGATTGAACAAGCTTAGATTGAAGCAGCGAATATTGAGGACAACCTAATTGTGGTTGGAAAATGGAAGCCCGATTGTATTACTCAGCTTACTGCTAATCGCCCACTGCCCGCCCATAGCCTCTCTGGTTTCCCAACAATTACCGATGTTCCCCTTCCTACTACTGAGAGTTGAACCTGACAATATTGAATGATGTGCAGCTTTTTCTTGAGAGAAATGAGGGTGTAAAGGAAGGAAATCAGTGTTGGAATGCTTAGGCATATAGTCTAAATGCTACAATTGAGTCAGAAGATGATCTCCGCTCATCCAATGATGATGAAGACCCAACACCACGAGAAAGTTATAACCCTACTTTTCGGTTTGTTTCTTCATCTGTTCCTGCAAGCAATTCACTCCCTTTAAGTTCAGCCAGTGAAGACCAAGAGTCAAGTGATCTTTTCATCCTTGAATAGATGTTGATGATAAAATTGCCTGTGCCACTGTGAAGAGTATTAAGGATCCTTTGGGTGATGGTGGGATAAAATGGTCAATTAATTCAAATCTTCTTTTCCTATTTGAAGAATTTGAAATTCATGACAATACCTTATTTGAAGAACCAGGCTTTGGTTTGCCAAAACCGTTAGTAGTGGAGATAGTTCATTTCTTTGTTGACAGTCAAGAAAGAGAGAATATTGTGGTGGTAAAGGGTCAAGATGTCGTAAGATCACAGAGTAGCCACAATGATCAGAAAGCTACTCATGAAACAGTAAGTCATGCTGATGCAGGGGGTGTGGAAAATCTAAATTTGCCTCAAAGGCGAGAAACATTTTCAATAGCAAAACCTTAGGTAATAGTAAGAAGTCCTTCAAAAATTTCTGCACATGTTCTTTCACATCAAGAGAAGATTTAAGATGAGAGATGGTTGTTTGGGAGCAGTGCATTTAGCTACACCGCCTATGTTTGGGTCGTTCAAATTCTTACCTCTCTTTAGAAGCTGCATGCACTAATAGGCTTTTTCAAGTTTGGGCCCTCCTTCTCACAACCTGTCAATGGTTTTTATATGAATTATTCTTTCCCTTCCCTTTTTGGTAGGTGCCAACCGACCTTGTATATAGTCGTTTTTGGTGTGTCGTTTTTGGGTGTGTTTGCTTGGTTTTGGTGGTCGTCCTTCCTCTTTACTCAACTTTGTTGCCCAATGGATAGGATTGGTCATAATGCTTTTGGGTTCGTGGCTGTGTCCTTTTCCAGTCCTTGTCCCCAATCAGAGCCTCTGTTACCTAGATTTTGGGTCCCTCTTGAAAAATCGACACCCCCATGTCAAAATCTTGGTTAAGTCTTAAGTTGGGCAGTGTTTTTTAAAAGTTCTTAACCTGGGCGGTGTTTTCATTAGTTCGCTTAACTACCCATTTTGTCGCCCAAGTTCTTTACTTCTCCGTTTTCTTAAACCCGACGGTGTTTTGGGCTTTTGTTGTAACTTGCCGCATATTCTAAGTCATTCTTTCAAAGGTCAGTGGTCCATACTTTAGGTTCATTAACTTGTTGAAAAGACCGCTAATGATATTCCTTTTTTTTAGTCTTTCAAAGCTAGGGAGGAATTGAAGTGTTTCTATAACTTTGGCAGTGATTTGCTTACTTTTGCGAACTCCCCACATTATCACCGAAACACGATTTTTTTTAAGGAATCAAATAAGTCATAGTACAGTTTGTCTTATTAAGGTGCATTTTAGATAAACAAAAGGCTTGTTGTGCAAAAATGAACAAAGAAAAGCCATTCACATACAACAAATTAAACATAATCAAAACATAATTGCTCATAACAGAGACAAGTGACACCAGAGATATAAAACGATGTATTTTATTATATATATATATGTACTGGTGGAAATACAAATTTTCTGTCGATTACAAAAAAGGGGCTAGTTAATAATAAAATGAGGATTTCTTCATGCACAAAGGGTGAACATTAGCACGCGGATTGCTTCTACCACCACTTGAAGACGCTCTATCTGGGTAGGTGATGGTAGGTTCTCATGAGACTGTAGAAACTAGGCAAACAGCCCCATGTTGCTCCTCACCAACCCAACGCGGAGGAGGGTCATTGCTTCTTCGATGGCTTCGTTTTGGGCTGCAATTGCAATGTAGATAGCGTCACCCACCAGTTCGCTTCTTGGGTAGTTGCTAAGGCCAACAATGGCTACATTCACTCGATGGAGAAACTCCGGTCGAACTAGTCGCTCCCCTGCCTTCATTCCCCAATCATGATGCCCAAAGGTGCGGATTACAGTGTACACAAAATGCTCCAAGAGCATTGGGTTGTGCACATGTACCTGATTTTTAAATGTCTCACCTAGTATGTTACGCAATCTCACTTTGATCAGACGAACGCCTGAAAAGAGGGTTGCATTCGATTTTTTCAATGAGAATGAAGTCATTCATGGACACTCCATCACTCTGAGCACTCGCCATGTTTGACACTGCAGGCTGGCGAAGTGAGGTAGTTCCTGTTGAATTTATATAAGGTTGTTGAGACATCTGAGCTAAGAATGATCAAGGCAATAGGATGGCAATACGGTTGGGATTAATTGTTGATATGACAAGAATTTAAACTATATTCCCAATTAATCATCTTGCTAGACAACTTGTATGTGTGTTCCCATTGCACCACTGCGATAGTTATTTAATGCTTGATTTGCAAAGCATGGAAACCGCTCAAGAATTGATGGCCACGAGGCAGGAGTTTAATCAAGAAATGCTTGGAAATTGCTTAAGGTCTTATCATTAGTGATGTAATCATTCTGGCATTTATTATTTCTCGGCCATTGGTTTCCAAGATGGACAGTTAGGCAGCAAGAAAGCGTTACCGCAACTAATTGGTAACCGTTAAGAGATAAATGCAACCCCTATATTTGGGTAAACAGCCATTCAACAAGGGTCCGATTCCTAGAGAATACACTATGACGTAATTAAGGGAGGAACATTAGTTTAGCTTTGAATTTCATTTACTTTCTGATTGCAACAACTTTCAATCTGTGAGTTGCGAGTTGAAATTTAATGTTGATCGTATTGACCTGTGAGTCATGTGCATAAATAGAATATATTTTCTGTGTGAAATCTATCGACTACATTTATTTCATCTATTGCAATTGGGAAATCTCTCATTTCTGTTACATTTGCTTTTCTTCTCATTTTAGAGGAAAGCCACAAATGCAATTGTGGCCTTTCTGGAGCTGTTAGCGGATTGGTACTAGTGCGTATCGGGCAAGAGAGTCATTTATTACAGGCATATTTATCAGGGGCCTATTCATTCGCTAACAAGCTTATACAAACCTGTGATAACATGAGGTCACTTAGGAGGACAAGAAATAGGGAAAACCTCAATAATGATCAGGGAAAGTAGCATGGAGAACTTGAACCACATTATCATCTTGAATAAGAGGGATACAAAAAAGACTTATCCACCATAGATCTGCCCAATCTAGAAAAAACCATCTTATTGTCTTTCTGAAAATTTGATCAAGTAAAACATTTTTTTTCACTTTTCTTACATCTCAATGAAGGATCCACAAGATTCCTTTTCCTTTTAAACTTATCCCAAAATAATTTTTTTTACTGTTCCACTCAATTTTTTGCAGCCACAATTTTATCAACATTACCCTGAATCATATTAAAGTCTCTTCTTACAATCTAAGGAATGTCTTTGATATTAAATGCCAACCAATTCCAAAAGTCAGCTCCACCGTTACAATCATCGGGGACAAATAAAGAACATATACCAAAAATCTTGCCATCCAAATTAATTTCTGCTCACACTCTCATCCAAATAAAGAACAAGAAGAAGACCCGAGACTCACAGTATTGACCCAAAAAAGGATTAAGAAGAGTAGAGACTCCCCCCTCCCATTAACATGTTTAGACGAGAAGACAACATAATAAAGCCAAATCACTTAACAAGAATGTTCCAAATAACAAACCACAAGCTTAACCTCTTGTCACTATAAACAATCCAAGTTAAACCTGGATTTACAAGTATTTCTTGTCATGGGCCTCAAGTTCTCTTCCATTTCAACACAATATCTTGATCAAAATAAATTAAAGAGAGGGCAGAGAATTAACTAGTAGGGGGGGAAATTACTCACCTTGCTGAACCTTTCAAAGTATGATGGTATAGCATTTCTTTTTGTTGATGTTTAAATACAGCCACGTGATGAATACTTCCTGATCGATTTGAGAAATAAATTCAAATGTAGCATAAGCTATTTAAATTTATTTATGCGATTATGAAGAGGTGTTTCATTGGATAACAATCTAAAGATGAATATTAAAAGTCTTAAATAAATTATGATTATTTAATTAAAGGAGCCGACCTATCTAGAAAGTCACGCCTTCTAGAAAAGACGTCCTTTCTCTTGTGGCCGACTTCCTTGGTGAAGGGTTACGTCCTTCTCATATGCATGTATATATACTTGTGAAATATCCATTCATTGATCATCAAGTTCATTTTTCATAATTCGCATTCCTAGAAGAAGTTCATGCTTGAGCGGCAGATCATCATTCTGTAGCAGTGCATCATCTTGTGGCAGAAAATCATCATCTTGGAGCAGCAGGTCGTCATTCTGTTGCGGCAGACCGATTTCAAGGAGGAACATATTCATTATATCTTTGCATCAAGGAGAGGTGCAATTATTCGTTGTATCAAATTCGGCCATGTGCTGGGCCTGAGTTGTAAGCAGATTTCTGCTCTTATTGCTGCTATATATAAGAGATATAATTGCTGGGTTTTCCTCCCTCAAGAGGAGGGTTTTTCCCAGGTTATCTGGTTGTGTTCATTATCTCATGTGTTGTATTTTCTGATTACTTTCTGTGCATAATATCTGATCTTATAAAACTAAAACTTTTCAATACTCGTGTGGAATACACAGACTTACTTTCATTCATAGACACATCACCCTCATTATCACCATCCAAAATCAATTTAGATCCACCATGCACCAAAGAGGTTTTTTTGCCTTTTAGAAGATTGTTTACCACTTTTTGACCTGGGTCAGATTTACCAACAACTTTTTTACCATTATTTTGAACATAAGGTTAATATTTAAAAGAGTTAACTAAAGGCCCCGAGTTTCCAAATCTTGTAAAGATCTTTTATTATTTCTATTAACATCAAAAACGGATGAAGGCAAAAAGGAAACAGTGAGAATTTGAGAAATTTATTTGGACAAGAAGGTACAATAGAGGCAGCAGGAATAATTATATACTCTTCACAACTTTCCTTGACAACTCGAGGGGGCAAAGACTCCTCATTATTATTCACATTACTCATATTAATATCACTGGAGGTATCAACGTGATTCACATTATAATTACTAGTCACTCTATGTAGTAAAGGTCAAGCCAACCTCATATGGCCACCATTTTTTTCTATACAAACGGCTATTCGATTTCTCAAACTAATAACCTTGAGTTTCTGCAATGACTCATGTAAAGGAATATAATTAAAATTCGAAAGACTAACACCATGTTTCAAAAGAGATTAAAATTCTAGTATTTACACGAGGGAGAGATATTCTTGTATCCTCTGTGAGAGGTGAAATCAAACAGAATTGAAAAGGAGAATAAAACAATAAGAATCAAACTCCAAATGAAATCACAAACTCTCACGTTTTCATCAAAACAAAATGATTGCAATCACAAATGCTAAACCTTGCAAATCATCATTATTGATGGAGTGGATGTGCTCAAATGATTTGGGATGTTTGTTGCTCAGTGCTGCAGCATGTACTTGCTCAATTCGGGATGGTGAAAATGGAGGATTAAGCTCCAATTCATAGAAATTTTGAGAGAAAATTGAAGGGTGGAAATTTAATCTTGGATCATGAGTTGGATCCACGAATGGTGGGTGTGATGGGGAGAGGTGACAATCAATTTGCTAATTGGATTGAGGTGACTAGGCATTCAACTCATTTGATTGGTGAGTTGATAATTATTTGATTTATTAAATAACTTGTGATAAATTGATTGGCTTGTCAATGGATTTGATTGTCGAGTTAACTAAATTGATTATTTTGATTGGATAGCTAACCCATAAATGTAATTTAGGGTTTCAAATAAATATAATTTAATGGATTTAATTGTGATAAAGTAATGGACTTAGGGTATAAGAGGTGGTAAGTGCATAAAATGCTAGCATGAGATGATATTACATAAATTAGTGTATACATGATTTCAGTCTCTACATCCTCCGTTTTTATAACTTCACCCAAATGTTCAAGAATTTGAAGCAATAGAAACCATAGAGATAGAAGAATATTACACAATTCAACCCATTTTGGCGAAGTTTTTTCTTTCAATATTGCTAATTGTTTACAAATATTCTGCTCATACGAGTATCAACATGAGATCAATACAAGCTCTTGCGAGCACAACCGCGAGACTAATATCAACTCCTTTCGAGCAACCACACAAGGAACCAGTTGTAGAAGATCAAGAGTCACAACTTAGAAATCCTCCTATTTAGAAACCACCTCCACACTAGAAGCCACTTATGAAAGTCAAGAGTCACTACTCAGAATTTCATATTAGATGCCCCTTTGGGATTTGAACTTGAGTCTCTACAATGAGAACTCGATGCTTTAACCTATCAAGCTCAGCCCCTTGGACATTTTGGTGAAGATTTTAAAACCACATCATTTTGGTTTACAATAGAGTCCCATGCAAAGGCCTGAAAGAGATATTTGCCAACATTCCAAAACCCCTTATTATCTTTGTCTGCATCCATCATTTTTAAGACAAATGAAAAAGAGACCTTTTTGTAACATTTGACAAAACGTTACATAAAGACCCAATTTCTTGCTCCAAAGAGAAGATAACCAATCATCAAAGAATTTCTGTGAAGTAGACAAAATGTACCAATTATTTTAAGATTGAGCTCCTCTTTTTCCCATTTTCTTATTAGGAACAAGGAACAAAATAGCCACATGCTTTCATTGCCTTCATTTTTTCTGTGTTTGAATGGGTGTTCCATCCTACACTAAAAACTTTGCACCTTCACTGACCAATGGCTCATCCCCAGCAATAAGAACAATGCTGAATGTTTTACCACCACCACCCTCACCATTATTCACATTCTTGATGTTTCATGTACCACAGCATCTGGAAGCTGCCAAACTGAATCCCCACACCCTTGTATTAAATGCAAGAGCTTAGTTGATTAAAGAGGGTTTGACAATTATACAAATAAAACCATTCCGATATTAAAAAAGAACAGCCTGCCAAACAACATGGCTGACAAATACAAAAAATTAAAAAAAGACCAAAAACATCAACGAAACACAAAACAAGATGACCAAAGAGACCAAACAAACACAATGAGGAGAGCTTGACAAGAATGACAAGAAGGACAACACCCCGACTTCCTCCAACAGCACCCAACACCAGCTCTCTCTTCTTATCATTTAGATACATGAATATTATACATATACACTATGGTCATATCTGGCTGTATAGATCCTGGGAAAAAATCTGCTGTGTGGTGAACCTGAATTCTGAACGGTTGAACTTGAACCAGCAACTTAGCACAATAATAAACAGGTTATCATGCATTTGATTGTACCCGGTATTCTGTGTTTCCAAATGCAATCCTCACTGCCCTTCATAGGGCCTTGTCCCTTGTAGATGGTAGCTACATTCAAGTGCAGAGAATCAAGGAGAGGAAGCTGTGCATTTGCCATTTCTGGTTATACTTATTTTTCCCCTCATCAGGGTTTTGAAGTTAAAATTCTTTGTGTCATGTGATTTGTTTAAACTTTTTTTCCTGGTTTTGTAAAGTAAATTAAGTCTATTCTAATGCACATTCCATCACTTTCTGAAACCTATACCTTTTGAAGTCAAGTCAAGTATTAGAAACATAGATAAAATAAAATCTGTGTTATTTTGTCACAAATGGTACTGTAGTGGCTTGTAGTAGGTTTCTGCTATATAAAATATTTCAGCTGTGTATTTTAGAAAGGTGGCATGTTACTTGTTTGACAAAAGCACATATTGTGCCCAAATTGATTAGTTTTCTAGAGATTCGTGGTTGTGTTTAACTACATTGTTAAATTCCTTGAAACAAAGTTCGAGGAACTCCAAGATTCTCATGGGGAAGAAGAAGAGGAGACTAAACGCTGAGAAAAAAGGCACAGCATTTAGAGAAATAAAACCAGTAATTGCAAGATACATGAGCAAATTTTATGATTGGGTATCACGGAGGAGCTGGAACATGATTTGCTGGCAAAGGGGAAGATTTTGGCAAAGCTCCAAATGATGATGGAATGAAAAGGAGAGAAGAGTCATTCAAGCAAAGGAGACAATCTGCTATCAAATATACGCCCAAACTGTTACAGAGGTATGCATGACAAACACTTCATCACACAATCTTTCTTTCAATGGAACACTGAATCAATCCATGTGCAATTTTGAGAAAAGATGCCAGAGGTATATGACCTAAGATGTTAATGAAGATGGCTTATTATGGTAAAGGGCTTGGTCAATTCTTGAGCTCGTTATGGCTGAGGAAATACCTCAATATGCAAGCTGGGGAATTGTGAAAGTAAAATAGAGGTTGGAGAATGCTCTGGTGCAGCCTAAGCAAGAATAGAATCAGCCCCAAAAAGGTAAGCATGTTTCCAAAAAGATCTAGTCGTTCTGAGAAACTTGAACATGCATCATAAGCTTCAGCGCACCTTCAACCTAAATGATTGTCATCCAATACAAAATCCTAAAATAAATGACTGAGTGTGTTTTCAACTAGGACTGTAAAAACTTAATTTTTTGTCCATGTTAATCTAGTTTATCATAAGTCATATATCTGTTCCTAGTTTGATGCCATCCACTTGGCTGAGATGTCAAGGGTATTGCATGGATGCATTCAAACTAATTTGTTGTTGTCTGAAACTCCAGTCCCTGTGATTGCCAATTTTCTGGACAAGGAAAATATGGTTTATTTCTATATATGCACATGGTTTTTAACGCTAGATATGAACAGTTTAGTTTTACTTATTCAATTGGAAAGACAATCCAAGTTTTAAGAAAGAAATAAAACTTGGCATAAAAGAAGCATAAGGTGGTTTCAGTTTGCTCAAGGCAAATTAATGAGATCACCCAACTGCTATCAACATAACATATAACTATACTACTATGCTACTATCAGACAACATGACTATATACAGATTTTCATATTGTCAAACAACAATGCCACAATTAAATCTTAGGTATCTTTTTCCAACATACTTGGTTGCTAGGCCTATGGCAACTTTTGCTGTTGTATCTACAGTTACGTTCTTATCCCTAAAGATGTGGTTAATATATGGTGATCATGGAAAGAATGTTAGCAGACTAACAACTTCAGGAATTAAACACAGGACCTGGGTCCTGGAAACTAGAATTAGTTTTTTGCTTGTGTTGAAATCAAGTCAATTTCAACTTTTAAAAAAGTTCACCAGAATGCAAACAATACCATGGAGCTTTCCACTAAGAAACTACTGAAAATGCAGCTTCAACCAAGCTCATCTGACAAATCGGTGAAATTCTAGCATTTTGGAATGCCAAAAAAGGTTGTCATAGCATATGTTCGACTTTGTTTAAAAGATTTAATGGTAGCTTGTAATGAACTATGACTTTGTAGTTCATACCTTGATAGATTTTTCTTCTATTTGTCGAAGATCACTCTGTCTGTCAAGTGACTATGATAAATGGATAGTTGCTGCAATTTCAAAGAAGTTGTGAGCTGCACATATGGATGCTATGAATGTTGCTCCTGGATATCATCAAATTCCCTAATGGGGATTGATCATCACTATCTAATAGGTAGAGAGATGATAAAAGATAGATGGTGAATTCACTCTAAATAGGATTAGAGGGTTTAGCAAAGAAATGAAATAATATTAAGAGGATTCAAGATTGATAAGTGGCAATCTGTCTTAAGATTGCTACGTATGGGACATTTAAGCAACTTGTGCAAAAAAAATTGATAGACGTTTTGGGTTTATTTATGCTTTAGACAAATCTTTCATTCTTTGAATTTGTTGCCATTTTAAAGAAACAATCTTTGTTCAAGTTGTTGACTGCTATTTGGTGCAGGCAAGACAGGTCATATCTGATCTATTTAATTTGTGTCCGGATGCAAAGACTGCAACAAAGGTTGAAACTGAGGAGATAGAGAAAATAATCTGCAGTTTAGGTTTGCAGAAAAAACGTTCTAGCATGATTCAACGGTTTTCTCAGGAATATCTCAGTGATGAGTGGACATATGTTACTCAATTGCACGGAATTGGCAAGTAAGAGAGCCCATTTTATATGCTTCTTGTTTCTTCCTATTCCAGGGGGCTGCAGGTGGAAGTTTAATCATTCTATGCAAAATGGTTGACTTTGTTATCCAGGTATGCTGCCGATGCATATGCCATTTTTTGCACTGGTTTTTGGAAGGATGTGCAACCAGATGACCATAAATTGGTACCATATTGGGAAGACCTTTGGGAGTCTGAAATGATTGGAAATTGAACGTTTGGAAGGATGTGCAACCAGATGACCATAAATTGGTACCATATTAGGAAGCCCTTTGGGAGTCTGAAATGATTGCAAATTGAACGTGAAAAAATGTGTTGGCTTCTCAATGATGAAAATTGCTAGATGGTTAGTTGCACTTAATTTTGCTGCAAGCAATAGCTATATAGAATGTGTATACAGATATCCCATATGGAGTAATATCGAGTTTCTTTTGCTGCTAACGATTGTTATGCGCAAACAACGTTGGCTTGCAATAAGACTAGAAAATTAAGACTGGCATTAGCAGTCTCTTAACAATGATTACAATTTGCACGATTTTTGGAATGCATATATGCTATTGTAAAATTGGTTGCAGCACGTCAAGGTGAAAGATCTCAGCTGCGACTTGCATTTTAAACTTGAAGTTACTTTCTGGTAAATGATAAATCAACTTGACTAAAATGATCTTTCCTCATCAAATTCTCTTGGCACCATGTCTTCCATTTTAAAATAAAGTTTTGATGTAGGAAAAATATCTTTGAATTCTTGCTGAATAGTAGCAATTCGTTTTTTGCCAAAAAATTAGTTGTATTTTTGTTAGAATGGTAGCAATTTGTGCACTTAGATTTGTAGTCGGGTAATTAGACTGGGCTGAGTAATTCCTTCATCATTTATTGGTCTGAGTCAGATGTTTTTTTTTAATGTGCCAATTACATTTAGCTTTCACGATTAATAATTTTTATTAAAATTAGACTTGGATCATAACTATAATGTGTACCAGAACAATCAAGTCTGAAGCCTTTTGACTTAATTATTCAGTTAAGCTCTTTCTTTTCTTTAAAAAAATAGAGATATACCAGCCTTGGTTGTACCAGAGCAATCCATTCATAAGCCTTTTGACTTAGTTATCCATATAAGCACATTCTTTTTCTTAAAAAAAGTTGAGATATAGCAGCCTTGGTTGTACATATATGCGAGGAGATGAGAGTATGGAAATTTAGCTAGAAACAACCACACATATTGCTAGTCGTGCTAAATTTTAGGTGCGATCAAAACTTTTGTACGAATGGACCATAATAATTGCCGAACAACACATTACAACTAATAAATTGGATCTTAGGTGTGAAGCTAAATCAAACTTTAAACATCCTCATACACCTTCAGTTCTTGAGAATTGCTGTTTGGTCCCGATGCACCATTTTGCTCACTCAAATCCTGGAAAATGCTGTCACGGTGGATGCCAGGCAATTCGTTTGACTTGGTGTTCAGCAGATTAACCCTCTTGGCTAATCATTCCACGGTCTCAACGCTTGGCTTTTTGGTGCTGAAGATTAGGTATCATCTCATTCACAGCTCTTCATTGGCGGTCTGAAGTTGATTTCTTAAAATTTCTTTTACTTGACTTGGGAACACTTTATGCAAGGTTGGGGGAAATGCATGGAGGTAGTGTGGAGAGGTGTGTGTGGGAGTAAGAGAGGCTTTGTTATGCACAGAGCCCAAGTTGGAGTGAAGGCAATAGAGAGAATTAAAAATGAAACCAGGTGAAATCTATCAAATAGAGAGCCTTGAAGCCTCATGTTATTATCCTTGTGTTTGAACTCAAACACCATTGTAGTCAATAAGAATTTAAGGCTTGGTGTATTTCCAATTTAAAAAACTTGGCATAGCAGTCGTTTACTTTTAAACACACAATGAAGGGAGAAAGTGAAGCTCTCCATTGCAAGATTACATTTCCTTCTAGGGTAGCACCCTTAGATACAGCCATAAGCTAATTGATCCTCATGTTTCTTTGGTGTGTGCATGTGTTTGGCAAATTTTGAACAAAAAAAGCTGGTAATGATTGAAATTCTCACATTGTTGCCGAAGATGGTGATGATCAAGTTTGAATTGTATGGCATGTAATTTCTTCAAACTTAACTGAGAAAAGGGCACCCTTTACGTGAACGAAGGGAACTCTTAAGAACCACTATGCCAAATTCTTGGTAGTCGATACCAAATCAATAAGAAAAGTCTCTTAAAACTAATTTTTCCTTCATTTTTTAAGTTGTTCTTTCAAAATAGGTAAATTGTGGCATATAGAAAGTGAAACAAAAGTGGGTGATAAAGCCATTGAACTAGGGTGGTTGTAATAGGGAAGCTAGATCTTTTGATCATAGTTTACGAAGAGACATGGTCTCGAAATGCTGTGCAAATTGATTGAGGATTTAAGGTTTTGGAAGGGGGTAAATATTTTTGTACTAGAGTTAGTTGTAGTTTGACAAGCCACCATTGGGTCACAATATTGATTATCATGAGGCCAAAATTTCAACTAGATGAGTTACTCCTAGTCACACAGTTGCTAACATGGCAAAGTGGTAGGTATCACATGTCATCATGCATGAGGTAAAGTATTTTCACTTTTTTTTATACAATGATGTATTAATAAAATAGTAGTTTAATGCATAGGTCCAATAGGATGTATCCACCTTGAAATTGGAAAGCTTTTGGAATGGGGATGTAGGACGCAATGCTCCATGTTGTCAATAGGCAGGTTCGCCCCAAGATTCCCTTGCAAAAGTATAGTGCATCTTTGAAATGTACCCCCTTTTTGGTATGTAATTGCATCACCAATGTGACTTGCATTTAGGCATTTATGAAGAAGTTAAGTTTTGTTAATTTAGGTCTACCTTTTGGTAATTTAGATTTTATTAATGTGAAATGTAACTAAATTACCCTCCTCAATTGGGGTCCACGACCTCCATCTCCAAATTTGGATCCATGATCATCCACATCTCCAACTTTACCCCCATTTCAATGTGGAACAATGTTAAGGGGGATGCAAGATATAGAGAGTATATAAGCTCCTTTCCATCCCTAATTCCAATCGAAGGTCCCATCCCTAGTTTCTTGCATTCCAAAACTCTATGGAACAATGGTTTATTGTTAAAGTGGACATAATAATGTGTGGTGGTAAATTTAAAAACTAAAGTTGGGTGAATCCACTACAGAGTTTGTGCTATCTACTAAAATGTTTGTTATGTGGAACCTATTGATTGGATGTTCAAAGCCCATGGACATGGAAATTCTTGACGTGTAGCGTTTCTTCGGTAGGGCATCAAGGATTTTGGAGAGCCACGTATGAAAGTGTGTTTAGCTTATAAAATATGAAGGATAAAAAAGGTTCTTGGGAAATAAATGGATTTCTATGAATGTGGTTGATGCAATTTGACTTTGGCAAGTATTTAATTTGTTTTACCAAAATTGGTCTACTTTTTCTCCAAGGAATCCTAATTACACTATGTATGGGTGGGAGTGCTATAAGTGTTAAAAGGAATTTCTAATCAACTAGACTTGAGGGAATCCTAAACCTTATAGAATCAAGTAGACTTGAGGGAGCCTTAAACCTTATAGGAATTAGCTAGACTTGAGGGAGTCTTAAACCTTATACGAATTAGCTAGACTTGATTGATGAACATTAGGAAAGGCCTTTTTTTCCTAGAAATGGTTATGAGAAAAAAAAATAGTGTGCTTTTAGTGATGGTTATGTGAAATTAAGAAAGTAGTTTTAGGAATCAATTGATGGACATGGGAAATGGTGAGGCCTTTCTCCCCCTATTAATGTTTATGAGAAAAGAAGAAACCAGGACATAGATTTGCTCCTACTAGTAGTTATTGGTTTGAATTCTTCATTTTTCCAAGGCTTAGGTTTGAGTGGAAATGTGAGGGACTACAAGGGTAGCATCAAAGACAATAACTCAAGGTTGAGTGTCTATATCCTTATAAAAAAAAACTTTGAAAGTAAAAATCAAAATGGTAGAGATTGGTAATCTCCCCAAGACAAACCTCAAAAACAAAATATATGGCAAATTACTTCACATTGTGTTCACCAAAGATGTGTGCACCTTCAATGATCTAGATCTTATAAATTCATGCTTCAAAGTGTTGATGGGGATTTCAAGGGAATCCTTGAGTGTTAAAATTTAAGGTTGCAAACTTGAAATTTTGAACACAAGATGTGTGCACCTTCAAGGATCTAGATCTTACAAATCCATGCTCCAAATTTTTGATAGGGATTTCGAGGGAACATTTGTGTCAAAATATGAGGTCGTAAACTTGAAAGTTTATTAAAATAGATTATTTATAAACAACTAATAACATTTTTAATTTTTTGTATCAAAAATAGGTTTCAATTAGTTGCACTACGATCATACCAGTTCATGCACTACGATCATACCAGTTCATGCACTACGATAAGTCTAGGGGTGATTGCATTACTAATGTGACACTCACATTTAGGCATTTATGAAGAAGTTCAAGTTTTGTTAATTTAGGTCTAATTCTTTGACATGCTAATAGTCAATACAAACTAAGTAGTTTATCTTTGTTATTAAAGATCATCAATAAAAAAAACAAATCTCTATTCTAGAGTTATTTTTATAATGATTAACTAAAGTACAACAATAGCATTTAAAGAATATGAAATTATTTTTATAATGATTTTGTAGCATAATGTGTTACATTAAATGTATAAGAGTTTGATGCTTTTGGATTAAACTGTGTTTGTTTTTGGATCTAGAAGCAACAAACTCTTATAGATATGGACCGTGGAAATCTAATGTCTTTGACATTAAATGTAGTCTAAAAATATTCAATAATACAATGAATATCAATATTTACTACAAATATATAATATTTAATCAGATTTTAAACACATTTCATATTAGTTATATATTCATCGAATTTCCTATACATAAATACATCATGTTTTACACTACAAATGAATTGCACCAAACACAAGACAATAAGTACATGTCTATTAATTAAGCTTGTCTTGAGCTCATAAAGTACAATATAATACAAACATAAAGTACAATATAATAAAAATTTGAAATCAATATTCTCAATATAATAAGGTAACAAAACAAGTATTAGAGTCGACCCTCTTGAGTGTCATTCCCTAATAATTATAATCATGTTTTGGAAAAAAAAGGGGTAAGTGTTAGACCAATTTATTAGAGAATTCAAATGGAAAAGCAGGAGAGTATAATTGGAGTGCATTTCTACCATTTCTACCATTCATATAGTTGTATGATTCCTTTGTACACCACCTCAAAAGGTGTGACCTATCCTTCATAGACGAGGTTACAAGGGCATGCCACATGAAAATAAACTAAGAAAAGTGCAAATTACCACCATGAGTCCCACACATAATAGAGTATATCACATAGCATATGCCCTTGGCTACACCATTAACAACACTTAAATGTATTATGAAACCATTGGTAGACAACTATTTTCCACCATATTGGCCAAGCACTACAAATTTATATTTATGCAGTGCTTGAGCAATATGCGTATAATTATTTGTATATTAGCCTATAGGTGTTTACTAGTTTTTAATAATATTTTATAAGTGGTAGTTTAATAGATTTTTAATCATCTTATTTATTTTTGGTAAGGAAGAATTGACATTATCAAGGACCCCATTTGCAAGACTCTAATTACTTGGCCCCTATAACTTTCAACCACGAGTTTCCTTTACTCATATAGCAATTGAAGTAGGGGATTTAAAGTTTTGACCACCGATATGTCTTTCAATGACTGATATCCCTTGGCATTATGCCTTATGTGTTATTTTCAATAATTTTATGTGCAACTTTGAAGTTATTAAATTTGTTAGCATTGGCGATAATTTTTAAATATATTAAATAGTGACACAATAACAAGCATGATTAATTTACAATGTTTTTAGGGCATTTTCCAATAATACTATAGTTTTTATGATACATTATCTAATATGTCAAATTAAAAACCTATTACTAAAATCATAGGCTTGTGTATTTTTTGTGTTATACACATCGCTAGATACATTGAATCACTTTTTGAATGTATTTGTTGTTTAGTGTTTGTTAATTGTTACATTTTTTTTTTATAATTGTAATATATTGTCTACAATAATATTAGATAAATTAAGATTGACAAGGATATTCAAACAAATAGAAAAACATGTATTATAACAATATTAAAATACATGAATATCATGATCATACCTTATAGTAGATCATACTAAGAAACTATAGTGTAGTTACTTGTATGAAAAATTCATCATATTAATAATATTGTTTACACAATAAAAAATTACATTGATGCAATTTAAAAAGTCAAGATTACAATTCATGAATTGGTGAAGATTGTTGTGGGGGGTGATCCCACAATAGTGGTTTACACTTTTTGGGACATCCTGATTTTTACTGAAATTACATATTTTTAGAAAATATAATGATTTAAGCCTTGAAAAGTTCCATTTAAAGGATTCCAATTGAGGAGGGTTTGATCAAACCACCTTAGATCAAACCCCCTTGGATAGAACCCCGCTAGTTTTAAACCATACCTATAATGAAGTCTCCTTTATACCTATCAAAATGCTGATAAAAAACTACTTTTGATTTACCTTTTGGGGGATCAAATGAATTCATTTAATTTTTTTTTTTTGTAAGTATGTAGTCCTTATTATAAATTTCCCAAAAAATATAATTTTAAATATATTTAATTTGACTATTATATTTATATATATATATATATTTTCTGGATAAACCACTGCAGAGGGGCAACACCCTATATTAATTATCAAAATAGAATAAACGGTTACAGATTGTGGCAGTTATCCACTGTAGCCAATTTGAAAATGGCAGAAGTTTCATGCCCATTAAAACAACTAATTATGAAGGTACCTAGATACATAACAAGGCCGAAAGAGAAAATACAAAAAAATGCTATAGAGCACCCGAGACTGACTGTACTGGACTTCGAAGCAGGATGTTATGTTGTTTACTCTTCTTCGACCATCACAGGGATGTCTTCCTCTGAGTCCTCTGCCACCACCTTTTTCTTGTAGGCTATGTAGTTTGCGACCACCGGGCAGTCAACTTTGCACTTTTGGTGTGCTGGACAAAGAGCTTTTTCCTTTGGGTCCCTTTCATTCAGCGGGAACCATTCTTCGCCTGTGCCGAAACCCCAGTTGGTGTCATCCCCAGTTGGGAGGTCAACATCGAAGCCTTCATTCATTACATACCGCAAGGCCCAGCCTCGAGGTAAGTTGGTGGTGAGCTTTGCCACCTTGAGGAGGAAATTGATGCCCCGGTCATGCACGTCCCACAAGCGTTCGAAACCTGTAGGGTCCACTGTCCTGATCAATGGGAACTTCGTCACCTCCCGACCCCGAATGCTTAGCACATTGTAGTGCTGGAGCATATTTATATTTATTTTTTATTTCTTGTGAATGTAGGTTTTTCACTAAAAATCAAGCTCTTTGTTTTGCACATGTGGAAAAATAGTAGATTACCAATTTTATTTTAAAAAAAAAAATGTTTGTGCTAGGTATTAATGTTCTTAATCCAACAAAAAAAAAGAATTTTGATATATACAAAAAAAGTTATGCTGTATACGGTCTACCTATGTCTAAATTGTAATTGGTTTAACTCCAAAACTTAATTAAGAAAAAATAATTCAATAAAATACTATGAAACAAAATGAACGTGCTAAATAAAGTAGTTACAAATCTAAATTTGAAAAAAATAGAATTTTATCTTTCATAGAAAAAAAGTTGTTGTTTACAGTTAAAAACTAGTTTTCAAAGGAGATGAAAAAAGAAATGCAATCTGATTCTAATTTTTTAAAAAAATATATATTTAGAATCTATAGACAAAGTGTCACAAATCACTAGTTTTCATCATCTTCAAATTCCTCGTGGTTTAGCAACTATAGGTGCCTAAAAGTGAAGATTTAGTTAAAGTTTTTTAGTTCAATGTCAAGTTTGGTCAAAAAATGTAAACCACTATTGTGGGATCACCCTTGTAAGACACTAAAATTGGTAATTTGGTATGAGAACATCATGAACATCGCGGAGACAACAATGAAACTACACCAAGATTGTATTAGCATTTTAATTGAAAAAGTTTTGTTTTCTTTTTTTGAAAATGAATTGGCTTCCTAATTACATTATTTTGACACTACTATGGTAGGTCTTATGGTTTGTTAAAATAAGCAAAGAGGTGACAATGTACTTTTATTGAAGGAAATGCATACAATCATTCAAAATATAGCTTGTAATTGTAACTAATACTATATGAATAGTGTGCACATAAATGCCTTTGTTTACACTTTTTATGTTGCTTCATATGATAAGAATCTTCCTTGAAAACCTCTTGATACACACTTGAAATATATTTAATATTTCTTGTCGTTAAATAAATCTTATATGCTATTCAAAATATATATCTAACATTTAACTTTCAGACCAATATTTAAAATTTAATTTAAATTATTAGTAATTAAAACATATGAATAATAATTGAATTTGATGTTTAACATTAAACATATTAAAACATTAATTCTTTCATATAGGGTGTAGGTCTTTTCTTGAACATCTTTTCTTTAGCAAAGGAAGAAACCAAATAATTAGATTTAAATATTGTTTTTTGAGGATGCATTTGATCATTCAAATAAATAATCTTAAAATAATTCATGAGTGAATACTTATTAAAAAAATATATAATTGATGGATGCCACACCCATCAACATAAATTCTTTGGCAACTCTCTTCATATCTCTCTTGTCCTCTTATTTTTCACTAGACATGTATATCTTTGTTATTCCAAATAAGATTATATTGTTGTGTTGAAAAAAATTAGAAAAAAGGAATATTACAAGGAGCGACTTAGGTGATTTAATGTATGTTTTTGTTTTGTTGACGATATTGCTTTAGACGTAGAAACACGAGAAATTGATTTCAATTAATCTAAAAAAACATGTAATGTATAAAAATAGTCGCTTCAACACATTTAAATGGTAATTTTGTTTAAAATAAAATTTGTAAATGGATAATCTTTGGCTCTACTTAAATATTAAACTATTTGATGGTCAAATAGTTAATGAGAATCTTACACTTCATCTATGCACAAAAGTGGTAAGTAGTTATCTTATTTTTGTGGGAAATATTTTCTTTTTGACCGTTGAATAGTTTGATGTTTAAGAAAAATTGATAATTGCTTACCTAGATAATGAGTCTTTACACAAAATCCAACTTTTTGCAAAATTGTTCATGATAGGAATTTTTCCAAATATATATTTGACCTAAGGATTATTTTTTATTCTCAATGAGTTTGAATTTGGTAAAAACTCCAAGATGGTCATCTGTTACTAAAGTTGGCATAGTTGCAAATTGACCTCCAACTCCTTTATAATGCTATCTATAAATTTGATGTCCATAAATAGAGAATATGGTGTAATCATCATCACTTTCTTCAGGGTATAATGTTACAAGGTGTTGGTTAACAGATTTGTCTCCCTGATATTTTGATTATTGTAATTCCATTCTACCTTGATTGGAACACAAACAAGTAACAATAGTTGGTTAATTTACTAGTTAACTTCTCTCTGAATTTTAATTTTTTAAACTTTAAAAGTGGGTATACTTTTAACCATAAATTAGTAAAGGAAAACTAACATTTGTCCATAGCCATGGTACACATGCGATTAAAGTTGAGAAGTGAATATTCAAAATATCAACTTGAACATACAAGTAATAAGATTAAAGATGTTTGAAAGGTAAATATCACCAACATTTCAACACAAAGATTAAAAGTACCAATGATAGATAAATAGTTCTTCATATTCCAATTCCACTATGTTCCACAAGGAAATGAATGCTACACAATTGAATATCACATTTACAAAGGAAAGTAATATTCGAGCATTTACCCAAGTTCATAGACTTAAAATAAACAATAAGCATCACATTCAATTTCAAATGCTCATAGACAAAGAATTCTTTATGGAACAAGCAAAAAATTTATTGATCCTTCTTTGATTGAGTCTCAATGTTACGTCATAGTTTAATTGGGATCAAAATTTTGGACCCTTCAAATGTCCTTAATTACATATTTAAAGCATTTCAAAATGTAACTATCCATGAGTCTTGAAAACTGATTCTTTAGAAGAACCATAAAATTAAATTCTAATACATTAAAGTCTTCTAAAATTTAAATATCCAAATAAAGCACAACTATTGTTGAGGTGGCTAATTAGGCAGGCCCGCATGCGCTTCATCTGTTGCTGGGTCCTGCTAACTGGACGTCACACGTGATTTGTAGTCCTTAAGTGCTTGATTGATTGTTGGAATCTCAATGTGCTGAAGAATCATAACATTTTTGGTTTAGAGCTTCCAAAGTTCTTTATTGCTATGAATGGTGTCAATTTTGGTGGTGAGGCTAGCTGAAATTTTTTCTTACCAAGATAATGCAAAGTCAATCCTAGCCAATTTCTTTAGATTTTCCTTATTGAAGGCTTGTTCTCTAGATAATGTGTCCACCACCTTCTAGAATCCTTCTTTCAACTCCATTGTAGCTACACTATCATCGTCTCTCTTCTTATGTTGGCAATTGAAGTTTGAGAACTCTTTAACAAGATTGGTACTAATGCATATGCATTCTTTTCCACTCAATTCTTTCCTCCACATCACATGCCTTGGGTCTTCTATAGATGAAGTAATATTTTCTATCATAGCCTTATCCAATTCCATATCTAAAATTTATGTGAGGTCTTTATCAGCTTGTAGCCAGAGGGATTCTTCTTGTTTGCAATTCACTCTTTCAGTCTTGATAGCATACTTTACCAGAGTCAGTTCATCATGGAACTTCTTCAGCTTCTCAATCAAAGGGGGGACCCTTGTCTTCCAAATCCATTACCCACTCTTGAGTAATTCAACCATAGAAACTATCCCTTTGCACTTTGCTAACCATTTCTTTTCCAGTTGCAAAATTAGGATCAAAGGAAGAACTTGCCTAATTGATTGGTTGGGGAGCAGGGCTTGTTAAGGACTTTAGACAATTGGAGAGTAACTCTAATATTCTCTCCACTAATCTTCTAATAGCCACTTGGAAAATATGTACATCACCATCTGTGCTTGGGGGTCCTAAGTCTACCTTTGTCATATTATAGTTAGCTATATTATCCTAAGCTTTTTCTGCACATAGAGGTGTGTAGTCTCTATAAATAAATTCTCAGAACTATCCTCCATCAATATTGAAGTAGTCTTTAATATCTTGGGCCTAGGAGATGTTTGCAATAGTTGCCCTAAAATGTTGTTATTTGGTAAGCTAATAGGCACTGTCTTCCTTTTCCTAACCAATGTATTCTCTACCCTGAGGGGGAAGAAGTAGTATTAATGGCTCAAGAAGAATTCGGTTATGAAAATTGAAGATATCTCTTTAAGGGAGGAGTCTTCATTACATTTTGCAAAAAAAAAAGAAAGGAAGTGGGAGATTAACCCTTTTGTGTGTTGTTCTTAGTCACATTTTGAGAGGGGTTTGATTGATATTTAGGAGAATCAACCTCCATTATCTCAATTTCTTGTTCTTGTTCATTTCCTTTATCCTTCTCTTTCTCTACCCAATCTTCCAACCCACTATCCTTTGGAGGAACATCACCACATGTACTTTTGGGGATCCTCTTCCTCTCTAGAGGCTATTCTCCATATTCAATACCACCTCGTGTCACTATGTGTTGCATGGGAGGTGACATTGCTATTGATGAAGAGGTCCCTACCTAACTAGGATTGACCTATTCTCTTGTCCTTTTTATTCCTTTAGCTTGAGATTTAGAAGCTTCACATTTCTTCTTTTCTATCCATATCTGGGTTCTCTTTTGGATTATAGTTGCTCTAGTCTCAAGGTCTTTTGGTTTCCTAAGACTCCAATCAATCAATATGAGGGGCTGCATCTATATGTGACTAAAGAAGATGAGATCCACGAAATTGGATTCATCATCTTCAACACCACTAATGCTCCATCCCAATATGAAAGTAAAATTTTGTCTCAAATTCATTCTCATCTAACTTCTTCAAACTTCATAGTCATTTGAACAATCAACCCAATAATCTTCCATATGGGGAATATGATAGAAACTAGGACCAAGATACAAATTGTTCTTTACAGTTTTTTTGCTATCGAATGAGAATCTCATATCATAGGTAGAAATTCTAAACTTCACAATATCCCTCTCAAGGTTGAGGGCATCTGATTGAGATTTGCATAGATAATACCCAAGGCCAATGGGAAATGGAATACCAACCTTTTTCCTCAATACATCTCTTGTTCACTTCTGCAATTTGCCTACAGACTTCAATGGGAATGAAATTGTCTGCATGTTTAGGGAACTTGTGAGGTAGTCCATCATACCCCGTATTCGGATATAGGTGAACTTTTGAAACTGAATGAAATGGATATTGTACTTGTTTATAATTTAGATGGTTTCAAGAGAAATCCTTTTCCCTAAATCACCTTGTAGTTATCTAACTAACCTCATGGTGAATATATCATTCACCCTTTTGAATTTGTGGTAGCTTCTCTCTAATTGTAAGTCAGGGTAATAGTTGTAAATCTGAATTTGGTCATCAAATTCTTCCACAGGGTGGAGTCCTAGCCAAGGCCTAGTACATGTTAAAGCATAACAGATGTATGAAGACATATAGAAAGATTTGTTTACAACAAAGCTAGATAGCATGTCATGTAGTTTTCCACTAATTAGGGTTTCCCAATCCAAGCATTTGCCAACACAAATAATTTGTACAAAGAAAAACATCCATTCTTCAAGTTTGTGGGCTTTCACATTACCCCTCAATCTTTGCAACAATATAATGATATTTGAAATTTCATCTTTGAAGTGTGACCTTTGCAAATTTTTAGGTAGTTGGGATTTCCCCTTCTTTGGAACTGCAAACCACTCCCTAGCAATGTTTTTGTGATACCCTTTCTTGTCACTGAAATGGCCTTGTGACAATGTGAAGTTGAAGTATGCAAAAACATCTCTTTCAGGTAACTTGAAACAACCGCTAATGGTAGCTCTATCAAGGGTAATTAGAAAATTATTGTCTTATATCCTTATCTCCCTAGTTTGAGGGTCATAATGGTTGATAAATTCAAGGATGATATATGGGTACTACACAACTATGGGGAATGCAATCGCTTCAAGAAGATTGCTCTGAACCAACCACTGAGTAATTGGAGCTCTATCTTGTTTTTTCACTCTTTCCCAAAATTCATCAAGATTTATGTGCCCTAACCTAGTATCACCAATTTTAGGTAATGTGCTTGTTAAACCAACCAAATGTTTGTCTCCCAAGTACTTATACTTCATCTTTACTTGGATTCTAGCTTCCAATCCCAATTCCAAAATTCCAATTTTTTTTTGGTAGAGTATCACCTAGAAATTTTGAGATTTGATTCTAGAAATTCATTCAACAATGGTAATGGAAGTAGCTGTTATGATGTTAGGAGTACACTTACCCGTTTAAATATTCCTCGAGAATTTCTCTCTTAAGAAATTTTATTTCTATCTCAACTAATCCATTCACTAATATTCTGCCATCTTTGTGCTCTTGAAAACCCTCAATTCTATGATCATAATTGTGAAGAATAATTAGAGTTTATAGCCTTTTCTCTTCATATACAATCAACAATAATTTCACCTCATTCATCTCTGACAACAATTAATGCAAGGTAGGTGGCTTCTTTGGTGCCAACTTCAAATTTTCTTGATGAAGAAGATAGTCAAAATTTTGATTAGTTCTTAAAACCTTATTGGAGTCTGGCAAAGGTTTCAAAACCTCGATTGATACCTGCTTCAACCATCTTCTTTCTTTTCTTATTTACTCCATATTGAAGAACTTGAAGTTATGAGTCACGTGTTGGGTGCTAGCAAGGTTGTGAGAACCTTGTTCCTCCTTTGTTTTAGCTACAAGCACAGACCTATGATTGAGTTGCAAGGATAGATTACTTATCGAGACCCGAAGAAGAGTATAATTTTCATTTTCCCACAAGTTGTCCCTAATTATATAGGATAGAAAGATGAACTGTTAAAGACATGGAATTTCCATAGTCCATTAGAATTGGTTAGAAAGATCTTGAATATCAATGTCAATTTGTTAGGATAAACCCCGTGTATATATAATAGCTACTTTTGTGCTCAAGAAAATTATCCTCAGAAGACGTAAAACAAAAAAAATAAAATCAAAGAAAAATAAAATCAGAGGATAACAAAGTAGCTGATGTAGAGGCGGTCTTCTGAATACAATGTAATCTAAAAATAACTACAATCATCATCAGGAGAAAAACCCATACCAACAAGAAAATCATTCCATCAAATTCAAGTGATAAATTGGAGAAAAAGCTTGGGTACCCTGTTAAAGTAAACTTGTAATGTCGCAAAATTGTACCTAGGGGCAATTCCACATTTTCGAATCTTGCCTAGCATTTATGACACCTTAGAAACATTAATGAAAAAAACCCATGAGTTAGAATTTCGTGATTCTGACTCCATGCGGACACATGGCGAAATGACATAATTCTGACAAGGCATTTCTTGAAAATCTAGGCGTTGGACGCCTGCGCGGCGCGTGGATGTCCATGTGGTGCACTAGCATCCTGATAGTTTTATGAGTTTGAAATGACGAATCTCGAATCTTGACTCTTGCGACACGTGTCCTGGTAGCTAGATTTCAAAGGTAATGACTCTGTGCTGCCCTTGCATGCATGAAAACCCCCTTTTTGGCTCTCATTTTGGGGTTGGAAGCTATCAGTTGAAGCACTACTACTACTTGATCTAGTCTTGTGTAAGCTCCATTCTTGAATAGCAACACTTCTACAGGCGAAGCCATGCCGAACTGAGGTCCCTCCAGTAGCTACAACTCTTGAACAAGCACATAGCGGTGTGCCTGTGTGCTCTAGAGGGGGTATTGACCTGTGGGTAATGCTCTCTCTCCCTATCACTCTTTCTTACTTGTCTATTTAGTGCTTTGTGGTGCGGGCTCTACTCCGAAGTAGGTTTTTCTTTCACCACACACTTTGTCTACTTCATTTGCAATCCTTTTCAAACCTGGCTATCCGTGGAGGTGGGAACACCAAAATGGGGGTCTGAATGAGACAGACCCCTATACAACCCCAACCTTTTCCCCTTGATCTTTTGTGTGCAGGTTACGAAGTAAATCTTGGAGCGAAGATTCAGACGCACGATAAAAGGTAATCTTGATCCAAGGTCCTTAGTGTTTTTTCCTTAGATTCTAGCTTTATGTTTGATTGTTTGGTCTCACGCGCCTTTGACCCGAGCTTAGAGATGAGATTTAGTTTTACCCACTTGAGCTCCTGAGTTCCTCGTGGCTTAGGATGCCAATGTGTCTTTCAGATGAAAGCACACCATGCTAGCATCCTGAAACTACGTTGATGTCCTTTGGCCAAGAGCTCTCCAGCCAGAGGAAAAAATCTCGAAGTCTTACTCTCTGAGAGTCTAAGATAACTTTCTTGTCTTTCCTTATAGTTTATCATTTTGTTCAAGTTAAGGTGTATAAGGGTAGTTCATTCCCTGGTGATCTCTTGACAAAGAGACCCGCATGCAGCGAGTCCCTCTTATATCACATTTTGGTGAATCTGATGTGAACTATCAGATTTGTTTTCATAATGTCACATGTTTATAATGATCCTTTTTCTGAAAAAGATTTCAATATGTTGGAGGATGCTCTAGATGATTTCTTAGAAGCACTCCCCCCTATCTATAAATATTCTAAACAAACTCTTTCCTCGCCAACTGAGGAGTCGCTAAATGTGGTTGTAGTTTTTGTGGCTCCTCCAAGCCCTAAAAAACCTATCATTTATGTGACCCCCACTGAATAATCCCCTAGAGAGGATAATTCCATCTATGGGATTGCATGTCATAGCAATCCATCAGACTTATATTCGAGGTTCGTAAAAGCTACTGACTCTACTTCTTATAATGTTGTCGGGCATACATATAATACAAGGAGAAATAAACAAACCTTAGAACAAAAAACTTATGTTCCTACATCACAACCAGTTCAAACTCCTACTTCTTTACCACCGTCTCAACCTAACCTTCCTTCGGCTCCTAAAGCCACGATCAAAGCACCAAGTGATTATGATCTTGTTGAGAAACTTCGTGTTACTCCAACTAAGATCTCACTTTGGGACTTGCTTTAGACCGCTCCAGTTTATCGAGAGATGTTGTAGGAAGCCTTACAAAAGATCCTCTTGCCTACCTCTGCTAGGCCTACGAACGTTAATGCAATCCTGGCACATATTCGAGCGGATTCTCTGAATATTACATTCCACTCGCAAGAACTCCCACCTCCAGATGTGCAGGAGCAAGTAGAACCATTGATGATTATAGTTAATGTTAACAACATCAGTATTAGGCGTACCCTTGTTGACACTGGTTCAACTCTCAACATTTGTGGTATAGAACTATTGCCTAAGATCAAAGTTGATTCATCTTCTTTAGCAACTTCTTCCTTGTATATTCGTGGGTTTGAAAACGTTGGCTGCCGAGGTCTAGGTACAGTAATACTGCCCTTATAGCTAGGCCCCGTTATCTTACCTATGTTCGTTTATGTGATGCTTGGCCCGTTATCGTAAAATATTATTTTAGGGAGACCTTGGATTCACGCTATGGGCATAGTAGCTTCCAGTCTACAACGTTCTTTGAAATTCGTCGCTAACAATCGGGTGGTTACGGTTAAAGCAGATCCAGAGGCTGTGGACCTTTGTTTGTTGGCCGCTGTTGGCTGTGCTTTGGCTACATCCACTCTCCTGAATTGTATTCCCTCCTTAACCATTGATGCTATGTCATGTTCCTCATCGATACCCTCTATGGAAGTTATTCACCGAGCAAGTACCGACAAAGATGAACTACCTAAAGAAGAAGATCCTAAGTCTCCCCATCCTCTCCTTCATCTTCTCAATCAAATGCTCTCTTAGGTGATGATTGGGGTTCCTTGAATTTCTCCGAGTTCTTCATAGAAAAATACAAGTCAGACCCCTTTGGTATTGAATTTCCAGGTTCTGCTGACATAAGGGTAGGTGACCCTCCCATTGGGGAAGAGAAGTGTGATCCTATCCAGGAGACCGCTCCTCCCCCTTCTTGGGAGAGTGATGCCACTCTTGCAAAGGAGGTCAATGTTTGCGAACTGAGTAAAGAAAGTGGGACCGCTCTCATAGAAACTTTTGACATCCATTGGTGGAATGAGACACTCTACGTGGAGCCGCCCCCTCCCGAATTTCTACAAACTCGTTATAGGTTTGGGTATGAACTCGCTTCTCGATATGGCTATGGGAAAAAAGGCCTGGGGTGTATCGAACAAGGAATCCAAGTCCCTATCTAGTTTAAGCAATGATAACATTATCTGGGTTTGGGTTGTTCTATTGAACAGTCTAAACGAAAACCTTGGTGGAGTGTTAATATGATTACAGCTGAGACGTTGGGTTTGGCCCACCCTGAGTTGATAAAAGAAGGGGGTCAGGCCCAAAAGGTTCCTTTGGATGAAGCATTAGGGGAATTTCTAGGTTCTTACTCTCCATTGCTTCATTATCATCACAAGAAATGATTCATGTATTGCTTGCATAAAGAAGCCTAACTTTGGAGAATTCGTTTTGAATATCGATGAGGAAGACCTTCTGTCTAACGTCATTGATGATGTTCTGATATCTCGTCCTGAGGACTGCAGTCCTCTCCTCAAAGGAGATACTATCAAAGTCCTTATGGATCCTAAGTCTTTAGAAAAAGTAATCAAGATTGGGAAGTGTCTCTCTCCCAAAGAAGCTGATGAACACTTCGATCTATTGTGCACTCACCCTGATATCTTCGCTTGAACATATGAGGATATGCCCAATATTGATGAATCTGTAGTGGTCCATATTGTCATCCTATTTCCCGATGCCAAGCTGGTTAAGAAGAAAATTTGAAAGATCAATCCCAAGGTAGCCTTGATGGTCAAGACCGAGATAGAAAAGTTGTTGAAAGAAGGCTTTATCCGTCCAATTGACTACTCTCCTTGGATTTTGAATATAGTTTCTATTAACAAGCCTGACAACCGTATTCATACATGCATTGAATTTTGAGACCTTAATAAGGCTTCTCTTAAAGATGATTTTCCATTACCTAATATAGATATGATTGTGGACTCGACCGCAGGCCATGCGTTGTTATCCTTTATGGATGACTTCTTAGGTTATAATCAGATTTGTATTAACCTAGATGATCAGTACAAGACAACCTCCACTACCCCTTGGGGTACTTTCTATTATGTGGTCATGCCCTTTGGTTTAAAGAATGTGGGAGCAACTTACCAATGGGTAATGACCCTGATATTTCATGATTTTATTCATAAAATTTTAGAGGATTATGTTGACGACATCTTGGAAAAGTCCATAATCATCGGGATCATGTGAAAAACCTTCGTCTTATCTTTGAAAGGCTTCAACTCTACAAGATGAGACTCAATCCCCATAAGCGTGTCTTCGACGTAGATGCTGAAAAGCTCCTGGGGTTTATAGTCTCTTATTGTGGGATCGGGGTTGAAACAAATAAGATTGATTCTATTGTTAACATGCCTCCACCAAGAAATATCACTGAGTTGCAAAGTTTACAAGGGAAGATTCAGACGATTCGTAGATTCATATCTCAATTGGCTGATTGTACCCTCCCTTTCACTCGTTTATTAAAGAAGGATGTTCTCTTCATATGGGATGAAGAGTGTCAGAAAGCCTTTGAATCAATCAAAGAATATTTGACTAGGAAGAGAGAGTGGTAGAGAGTGGTCTATGGGATGAAGAGTGTCAGAATTCCTTTGAATCAATCAAAGCATATTTGACCAATCCTCCTGTATTGATGCCGACTATGCAAGAAAGACCCTTCCTGCTTTACCTTGCTGCATCACCATATGCCTTGGTAGCTGTGTTGGCTCAGTATGATGATGCAGGAAGAGAGAGAGTGGTAGAGAGTGGTCTATGGGATGAAGAGTGTCAGAATTCCTTTGAATCAATCAAAGCATATTTGACCAATCCTCCTGTATTGATGCCGACTATGCAAGAAAGACCCTTCCTGCTTTACCTAGCTGCATCACCATATGCCTTGGTAGCTGTGTTGGCTCAGTATGATGATGTAGGAAGAGAGAGAGTGGTCTACTACATTAAAGAATATTTGACCAATCCTCTTGTATTGATGCCAGCTATGCAAGAAAGACCCTTCTCACTTTACCTTGCTGCATCACCATATGCCTTGGCAGCTTTGTTGGCTCAGTATGATGATGCAGGAAGAGAGAGAGTGGTCTATGGGATGAAGAGTGTCAGAAAGCCTTTGAATCAATCAAAGCATATTTGACCAATCCACCTGTATTGATGTCGGCTATGCAAGAAAGGCCCTTCTTGCTTTACCTTGCTGCATCACCATATGCCTTGGCAGCTTTGTTGGCTTAGTATGATGATGCAGGAAGAGAGAGAGTGGTCTACTAAATTAAAGAATATTTGACCAATCCTCTTGTATTGATGCCGACTATGCAAGAAAGACCCTTCCTGCTTTACCTTGCTGCATCACCATATGCCTTGGCAACTTTGTTGGCTTAGTATGATGATGCAGGAAGAGAGGGAGTGGTCTATGGGATGAAGAGTGTCAAAAATCCTTTGAATCAATCAAAGCATATTTGACCAATCCTCCTGTATTGATGTCGGCTATGCAAGAAAGACCCTTCCTACTTTACCTTGTTACATCACCATATGCCTTGGTAGCTTTGTTGGCTCAGTATGATGATGCAGGAAGAGAGAGAGTGGTCTACTACATTAGTCGCGTCCTTTTCGATTACGAAAATCATTATTCATCCATGGAAAAGCAATTCCTTTCTCTCGTATTTGCTACGTAGAAGTTAAGACACTACCCCCCTCGTTGAAATGCATGTCATAGTAAAAATAGATCTTTTGAAACACTTGTTCTCTAGCGCTAACCTTGCTAGGAGATTAGCGAAGTGGGTTATGTTACTTTCTGAGTTTGACATAAAATTCATCACTCAGAAATCAATAAAGGGCCAAGCGGTTGCCGACAATTGGCCGACACTCCCTCATCTTGCTCTTTCATTGGGTTGGACCTGTTTCTGATGAGAATATTTTCACAATCGACTATGATCTTGAATGGAAGATGTACTTCGATGGGTCAAGGTGTTAGACTGGTTCTTGAGTGGGTGTGGTCCTGATATCCCTTGAAGGCAAACTAGTCCCTCTATCCTTTCAATTATATTTTCCTTGCACTAATAATATTGCTGAGTATGAAGCTCTTATTACTGGCTTACGTGCCGTGATTGCACTAAAGATTAAACATATATGTATACTAGATGACTTTGAACTTATTATGAACTAGATTACAAGAACTTATTAGGCTAAATAAAGTAGATTATCTCTATATCGGGACCTTGCTTTGTCCTTGCTTAATCATTTTTCCTCTTTCACAATAAATAGTGTCTCTAGGAGAGAAAATATACATGTTGATGCCATGGCAAGCGCTACTTCCTTGGTACCTTCAGAAGAGGATACAAAAGAATATTGCTTTGTGGTTCAGGTCGTACGAACCTCAGCGGTTTCCGATCAACCCGAACTCAAATCTCTAGCTTGTTTTCATGCAGACTCGGGAGAGTGGTTCTCTAGTATCTATGATTACTTAAAGACTGTAAACTTTCCCGATGATGCGACGAAAAATGGTCGCACTCGTATATGAAAGATTTTGGCACGTTATGTCATTTTATCTGACATTCTCTATTGAAAAGCTTATAACGACTTGTTACTAAGGTGTCTCACTAAAGCAGAAACACCCCTTGCCCTTAAGGAAGCCCACTCGGGCTCTAGGGGTGGACATTTCAGTGGTAAATCCATGGCAAGAAAACTAATACACATGGGGTACTATTGGAAAACAATGGAACAAGATTCCTTCAATTTTGTCAAGAGGTGCCTTCAATTTCCTGACAATGGTACACCATTCAAAAACAAGGAAGTAAAGTAGTTCTTGGAGAAATTTCATATTCAACATAGGTTTTCTACACCGTATTATCCACAATCCAATGGTCAAGCAGAAGTGTCTAATAAAACTCTTGAATTCATTCTTTGTAAAATGGTTAATAAAAACAGTAAGGATTGGAATATTCAATTAACATACGCTTTGTGGGCTTATCACACGAGTGTTCGTATGATGACAGGAACACCACCTTATAACCTCACGTATGGTGCCAAATCTATCATGCCTTTAGAGTTGGAAATTACATCCTTGCGGGTTTCCCTTAGAGGGTTAATTGATAATGAAACCTATTGTATCAACCGCTTGCATTAGCTAGAGATGGTCAACGAGTATTGTCTATAGGCCCTCGATCATCTTAAGGCTTATTAGTGGTTGTTATCCAGATAGTATAACTGAAATGTGCTTCATAGAACCTTTAATTTAGGAGATTTGGTTCTATGTAATAACCAATGAAATGTAAATGCACCTCCTGATTAGAAAGGGAAGTTTAGTCCCAACTAGTTAGGTCCTTACATTGTGATTTATGTGTACGGTTCAGGTGCTTATGGATTATCGTCTATGGATGGAACACCTTTAAAAGAGCCTGTTAATGTGATGCATCTTCGTCGATACTATGCTTAGTGTTCCAATGTGGCACATGTGTGGTGTTCTCCCTAAGAGGCAGTAATGCTACATATGTTGACATGGCTCATTCTCACATTATGATTTTTTTTGTATATATAACGTGACCGTGTGTGTGTGCGTGAAATAAAAATGTACATACATGTGTCTAACTGTGCTATGTATCCATACATCACATTACATCTTTTAAAAGTAATTAGATCATCATTGTATTTAGTTAACATGTAATCAAACCTATTTATTAAATCATAATTAGCATCCAATGAAAGCATACATCCATATAAGCAGATAACATCCATAAGCATGAACATACATGAAAATAGAAAACATACATATAAGCAAAGCCATGATACTGAAATCGATGTATATATATGTCCATGTATGAATTAAATGTCATGTACATGTATCGGGCCACTACTATAAAAAATGAGTGGCTGTTGAATATATGTCTATACAAAAGATCTACAAACATGTATATATGTGTATCTGACTACAAAAATGATATACAAATAGAAGGGCTCTTATCCCTATGGCACATGGCTCCCTGAGCCCTTTGGCTGTAATGATCGCTTTAGTGCTCTTGGAGGAGGATGCATGGTGGTAGTAGAACGAGATCGGTGTGAACGTGACACATACATGGCTGCCCACATTCCTCTGAGCTCCCCCTTTAGCGAACATATGTCCATCTTCGCCTGCACTAGCTCTTGTTGCAGCCACTAGACATCTGTTGGGATCACGGCTGCTGACTGCACTTCAAGGTCATCAATGTGGCTCTGAAGGGCATCATGCACTTGCTCGGTGACCTCAGCCCTCGTCACTGCTGTGTCTCACTCGGCGAGTTTCATCCACAACTCCCTCGACAGCTGATCGCGCTGCCCTTGAAGAGTCGTCAGCTGCACGATCTCTACGCTCCGCTCCTTGTAGGCGGTCCTCAATTGCGCTACCGACTCAAAAGTGGGGTCATGCCTCGCTATTGAAACCGGTTGGTAGGCCTCGAGAATTCTCCCCTGAATAGGCACAACAAGGGCCACCTCTGAAATACATTGAGCTATGAGCCCAGTCCATCCCTGTATGTCCTCTGCAACCACAAAGAGAGAAATAGAAATCAGTATCACATGGCATATGTACATATATCATAAAATGAAAGAATCAAAAGTATAGAAATATAAATAGGTACTATGTATACCTGGATCCCCTTGCTACCATGAGGGATCAGGGTGTGGGTCGATGCTTGGTTCTGCACCATTGACATTGGTGGCTGACCTCGACGATGCTAGGGTTGCTACTACTGGGGCATTGGAAATTGGTGGCACCGATGAGATGGGCATAGTCAAGAGAGGATATGACCTCCTCCGTTGCCTCCTGCTGTTGCTCTTGCTCCTCCTTTGCGTCGCCCTGCTTGCGACCTCTCCTCCACTCCTGCGGGGTGGGTGGGGAAAGTCCTCATGTGGACTAGGGTCTCCTCTTGGGGCACCCTCGTTGAAAATTTGAGCCGACCGATACCTCTCCCACCACCATGCAAAATCTGCTGCCACCTTGACATTGTCTACCGCCGCCATGGCCGACAGATCATGGTCAGGCTTATCGTCATCTAAGGGGATGATGTTTGTGATAGTGGGGCAGTGGCGATCTCCTACCCTTGCTACACTCTGGTGTGCCCTAGTGTAGGTGGGCATGTCTAGCGGGATGGTTTGAATATGGCCATGCTACCGCATGACCTGACTCCAGTAGTATGGAACAATCACAAAATCGTAGTGACCTATCAAAAAATGGTCTCGCTGTAGGTTCCTTAGGAACCTGCCTGCCATCATCAACTGACCTGAAGTATCGGTAGGGCCTCCACCTGACCTCTCTTGCAACAATAGTGTCAAACTGTAGCCGCCAAAACTATAATTTTCCAAAATGCCACTAGCTTGTCATGTCATACTAGTGGGCCATTGGAACTTGATATGACCATCGTTGGGGAAAATCGACCAACTGGGTGCACATGATGTGGGAAAAATCCCACACCTGCAAAAGTGTACACATTGTGAAACTGCAATACTCATAGTGCACGTACCACTCGAGCTCTTGGTAAAGGGGCACACCCATGCTGCGCCCCTTGGAAAAAATAGTTTGATGCTTTACCATCTCTCTAATGGTATATACGAGCCCCCGTGAAGGTGTGAGCCTCAGCCACCTATGGTGATGCATAAAGAAATTGTGACAACCATCACATGATGTAGCAATGACGTCGTGGTCCTCGCTTGGTCATACTAGTGCATATAAATGTGGCCCATGCCTTCACCGCCGTCTGTCCTCCCCATGCAATAGAGGACACCCTCACTCTGCTCCTACATCGATCATGTGTCATCTATGGCCATCCGTCATCCATGAATGGGTAGCTCAAGGATCCGATAGACGTCCTCGAGTGTGACGATCATCTCCCCACAGGGTAGCTAGAAGGATGGCATAGTAGCATCCCACCACTCCATTAGGGCGGTGAGAATCCTCTTGTGGTATCTCATCTTTGGCATGGCAAACACATCCAGAGACCGACCCAATCTAGATGAGTTATCTCATCCTGCAAGAGGCAATCCCTCTGCTCACGAATGAGTCAGAATGCTCACCCTCCTAGATGCTCCTGGATCTCTGAGTACTCTTGCAAATAGTAAAAAATTCTAAGTCAGAAACATCCACATCCATCATGAAAACATGCAAAAAGTGCTTAAGGACATATGCACACCGCACAGACGTTTAAGCGCCGCACATGTGTCCCAGGCTGCCATGGTCACCTCAAGGACACCAGTGCATCATCGAGATGATAATATGAACTTGGGACTACAATGCACGTCGCAGACAATAGCGCATATTGTGGACTTGCACATGAAATTTGGATGCTTGCGCACCTTGACATGTGGGAATGTGTAAATAATTAACCAAATTACACAAAAAATGAGGCTTAGAGGCCTACTTGGTCCACCTCGCGACCCTCGGTGATGTCCTCGCATAGATGCTCCAACCTTGACGCCTCGTACTCTCTCCTGCTCGACATTTTTCTGAATTTTCTCTCACAAAAGTCAACAATTTGCTCGTAGTGAATAGCGAAAATGACCCTTCTAGGGGCTCACCTAGGTATATATAGGCCCCTTGGGGCCCATTTTTCCTAGAGGTTGTGGTTCCCTGGTTTCTCCTAGCTTTACCCCACCAAGCTGGGGGAAAACTCAGGAGGGGGCATATAGTCACCTCTTGATCATATTTTTCCTTTGAATCAATGACATTTTCTTGATCATTCTTCTCTCCATAGTAGTTTCTTCCAATTTTTAGAAGCTGACTCAAAATTTTAGGTTTTGCAGGATACAATTTTGGACGATCTTTCATGATTGTTGTGTTGCTATCTGTTGAGCTCGAAAGCTGGGGGCACTTTCAATACTAGTTAGCTTGACCTCAGTGACCTCTGTGGTCCCCCTTTCTTGGCACACAATTTTGTAAAATTCAAAATTTGAGTGAAATTTTTCTTCTCTACTTTAGGGAGGCTGATTTTTTCCAAAATCGAGCCCACTAAAGTGGGGGAAAAAATGTAATGTCATAGAATTTCACCTAGGGGCAATTCCACATCTTTGCACCTTGCCTAGCATTTATGACTGTTACTTATTTTTAGCTACAACTCAAAACAGGTGGAGCTGAATTGCAATTTGAAGCTAAAAGGTACACCAGGTACATAATTTTTCTGCTAAGTATCCATTATTGTGCAAAATATTTGTTTTAGGTAAGTTTCAATTTTATTATGCAAGTACATTTCAAAAGAATACCATGAAATTGCATGAAATTTCTATTTTATTCATAATATAGTATAAAATATCCCACACAAGCCGTGGGAGTAACTGAAATAACTAAGAACATATGATTGAATGAACATATGAAGCACATTATACAATTGAAGAGGAAAAAATGAACATAGAAGGAAGTGTGATCCATCATTTCCTGGAATGACGAATCAAAAGTTGCATTTGTGGAGGTGTCTTCACGATACAATTTTTTCAGTTGTTTCAGATCCTTCCACCTTCGCTCCAGAAGTTACCTACAAAATTGTAATGGTTGTGTTAGAGCTCGGGATCAGACTTCTCCTTATATCCATTTATCAACAAGAATATAATCTACTTCCTATGAGGCATTCAAACACATGATCAGAGTTAACAAAATTTCAAAAGCATAGAAATTCATCATATTGGAAGCTTCTGCTTCACTATTCTTGCTAATTTGTTTGCTTCGTACAGATACAGGTCAAGTATTTGTTACTATTTCATCAATTTCAGCATGTGGGTTAAAATATGGCTCCCACAAGGGTTGAGCCCAACATGCTACCGATCTTATGCATAGTTACCTTAAAAATCCAAATAAGCAAACAGGAAAGTCTTATGCATAGTTGCCTTATAAAGCCAAATAAGCAAACAGGGAAGAGATTCCGTGTGGATTCATAAAAGTAAAAGACAACAATTACATTTATTGTTATGTATATTATTATCCAATGGAAAATTCATCACATGACAGTCTACATAGCAATAAATGCAAAAGTAGTCCTATTACTGAAGCAAAGAAGCAGTTAACAATAATGAACAAGGAGGACAGTCTGGAAGGGGTTATTCATGGTCAAGCTGATAGTCCCAAGGAACGTTGCAAATTATAGAACAAAGGACTGTATTTTTCATAGTTCTACAATAGTTAAACAGTCACAAAAAAGAATACAGTTCTCCATGGATGGTTTCCCTTTAGCAATGGTGAAAGATATCTAATGGGAAAAGATGCATTGTAATTTACTTTCCAAACTCTCACATGCATTTTTGGAACATACTCATAGCTTGCTTGTGCAATTTTAAAAGAATCAAAACCACTTGCGTTTGGTATCATGAAATTAGACAAGAACTGGAAACATGATAGTCTTGGTGACTTCATTACATTGGGTATCTTAATATGCATGATTGATGGAAGTCAAATGCTCAGCAGTCTTGAGGGAAGCATGCAGAGGTTAAGATTAGAGGACAATTAGCCTATCATAAAGAGAATGAGGAATTAAGAACAAGGTGAAGATAATAGAAGACCTATACATGTTTCAAGCATTGGAATTGGCAGTGCCCAAAACATGCAATATAGTCTTGAAATAAAGCAAAAGGACAACATTTTTGTGTCAAGGAGAACAAGCACAAAGCACAGTGACATCACAATTAAATGAATAATTCCAAGAGCTGAATGCTGCAATGTTTAAGATAGTGTATCATATGATAGTTTCAAAGGCTAAAAAGCAAATGGTCATGAGTGCACTTAGATAATTCATGAAATGAAGTCTAATGGTTTTCTAATAGAATTAGTAGTTATTATATTGATTGTATTATGTATGAAAGGAGAAAAACATAGTTAGAGTTTCACTTTTAAAGGCTTAGTCCATTATAAGTGAAATGGGAAGTCGACTGAAAATGGATTTTACTCAAGCCATCCACCCTTTCATGGAATCTCATTCATGTTATAATATTGCATGAATCTTATCATAGTAAGGGGATTATGACACTACAGGCGGCCACCATTACATGAAAAAAAAATATAGATACCCATATAGATGAATCTTCAGAATAATGAAGAATCTCATAGAAAAAGAAAGGAAAAGAGGCGTGGTTTTCTTTTTAGATAACCCAAAACCGAGTCTTAGCATCTACAATAGAAGGATATGACCATAGTGTTCTATTTCTTTTCTACACAACTCGAATGGAGAAGTTTCATAGAGGAAGATGCAGATCAAAACCCTATGCCATGACCAAAAATCTCATTATAAAACACTCAGATGCATGAAATCTTCAGAATAATGAAGAGTCTATAGGAAAAAGCAAATATAAAGGAAGGAACATTCATTTTCCCACAATTAGAACTCGAGTTTGAGCCTTGATATTTTCATAAATGATTAAGTAACTGAAAAATACTTACAAAAGGCTTATTTCGAGCCTATTTGGGAGATCACTGCCTAAATATGAAGTTGGAGAAGCTTCTATGTTCTATAATTCTTCCACTGAGCCCTTGTTAAAACCCTCTATTGGTTGTACCCTCAATGGACAGAGAAAGTTGCAAATGAAAAAATGTTTAATGCATTGTTTGGTTTGAGTTTTGGTGTTAGGGTTTCTAAAACCCTAGATGGCCGATTAAAACAAGAGGCATTGTGTCTTTTGTTTTAAAATTTTCAACATTAACTAATGTATCCCGTGGGCTAGGGTTTAATGCCTTTTTCCCTTTATCTTTTGAATGTTAAATTCCTTAGTAATTTTCCCTGAGGTTGAAATCTTCAAAATTTGATGAGGAGTCGACTTAGCTTTGATTTTAATTCTTTTACAATCTACTCAAATGTAAAGTGTTTAATTAAGTGATTATTAATAAATCACTTGATTGTAAATGCTATGTTTAGTGCAAAAGGAGGGATAGTTACTCCTTAAATGCAAAGTGAGATAGAGTTATGTTTTGAGAGAATTGGAGAGCATCTAGGGGAGGTTATTTGCAGTTGGAAAACATATGCCAAGGATGTGGGAGTGATTCATCACCTTGTTGGAACATTTGGAGAGCATATAGGATTTTTGACCAAGTTAGGAGATTTTTGAGGGTTTTTTCATCTGTCATCATGTTGGACCAGGTCATTTTTGAATTTTTCACTCATGGGGAGCTCATTTGGAGGGAATTTAGTGGCTATATTTTAGGCCCTTTTCATGCATCGGACCCCAATCAGTTTGGGAGTCTTATTCTTATGGATTTTTGGTGGGAGTTGATTCATATAATCACTTGAGTGACTCCTTTATATTTAGTTCTTACTTTACAATTTTGAGAGTTAGTGATTTTGCAGTCCTTTCTTAGACTGGTAGACTTTGTAACTCATTTTGGCATGTATGATAGAGGATACCTTGGAAATCAATGAAGTTAAGTGCTTTACCTTCTCAGTTCTTCTGCTCTATTGTGTGCACTTGTTTGATTGATCAAGCTACTTGTGAGATTATCTTTTTTCTTATGGTTTGTCTCACTGATAACATCTTTTATAGAAGATTATGTATGTTGCAGGTTATAAGTTGTGTAAAAGTGCATGTGATTCTAGTTGTGAAAATATCTTTCCTTCTAGGTATAGGCATTAAAAACTTCTTATAAGATATTTATGCAAGAAACATATAAGATTGAGTTGTGTATGTTAAACTTTTCCTTTGTTTGAACTTGTGTGTTTTAATCTATTTGCAAGTCAAGCTAATGTTCTAGTTTATCACCCTTAGGAGTAGATTTCATTTTCATGTTCCTTTCTTACCCTTTGCTCTACAAAAAAGAATTAGTTTTCAGGTGATAACCAGTTAGGAAGTCGACCTTCTACAGAGGTTCACTTTCGTGATAGGTGACCTACAAACCTGAGAATGCTCCCATGTTCCTCTAGAATGCTAAGTTCTACAACTTAGCTAGGGTGCAATTTTATGAGATAACAATGACACCTTGGAAACATTAATGGGAAAATCCCATGAGTCAGAATTTCACGATTTTGACTCCATGTGGACACATGGCAAAATGACAGAAGCCTAACAAGGCATTTCCCAAAAATCTAGGCATTGGATGCTTGTGTGACACACAAACGTCTTCACGCCACGTTAGCGTCCTAGCGGTTTTCCGAGTTTGAAATGGTAAATCTCGAATCCTGACCCTTGTGACATGTGTCCCGACAGTTAGGTTTCAAAGGTAATGGATCTATGCTGCCCTTGCATGCATGAAAATCCCCTTTTTAGCTCTTATTTTGGTGTTGGAAGCTATCATTTGAAGCACTACTACTACTACTTGCTCTAGTCTTGGGTAAGCTCCATCCTTCAATAGAAGCACTTCTATAGGTGTAGCCATGGCGGACTGAGGTCCCTCCAACAACTACAACTCTTCAAGTAGCTACAAGTCTCGAGCAAGCACATAACGGTGTGCCCGTGTGCTCCAGAGGGGTCTTGACCTGTGGGTAATTCTCTCTCTCCCTATCACTCTTTCTTACTTGTCTATTTACTACTTTGTGGTGCAGGCTCTACTTTGAAGTGGGTTTTTCTTTGACCATGCACTTTGTCTACTCCTTTTGCAATCCTTTTCAAACTTGGCTGTCCGTGGAGGTGGGAACACCAAAACGGGGGTTTGACTGAGGCAGACCCCTATACAACCCCAACCTTTTCCCCTTGATCTTTTGTGTGCAGGTTATGAAGTGAAGTTTGGAGCAAAGATTTAGACACATGGTAAAAGGTAATCTTGTTCCAAGTTCTTTAGTGTTTTTTCCTTAGATTCTAGCTTTCTGTTTGATCATTTGGTCTCACGCGCCTTTGACCCGAGCTTGGAGATGAGATTCAATTTTACCCTCTTGAGCTCCCGAGTTCCTCGCGGCTTAGGATGCCAGTGCGTCTTTCAGATGACAACGCGTTGTGCTGGCATCCTAAAATCGTGCATATGTCCTTTGGTCGAGAGCTCTCCAACTAGAGGAAAAAATATTGAAGCCTTACTTTCTCGTAGTTTGAGATAACTTTCTTGTCTTTCCTTATAGTTTATCATTTTTTTCAAGTTGAGGTGTATAAGGGCAGTTCGTTCCTTGGTGATATCTTGAGAACAAAGAGACCCTCGTGCGGCGAATCCCTCTTATATCACAAAACTATAGCAACTGATCCTATGCATTTAATACATTAATTATAATGTCCCAGCCAAAATTATTATGATCACTTAATTTCTCAAAAAATTTAAAAGAAAAATGAATAATAGAGCTATTCCAACCAATAGAAAAAGAGATAAATAATAATTTTTAAAGATAAAAAGTATGTCCTTAAATTCAAACTATAGAAATACAAAGAAATATATTTAAATTATAGAATTTGATTGGCTAGTCAAGCATATCAAATGCACATCAATTGCAATAATATCCTGCCTATCAGCAAGAACTAATAAAGACCACATTAAAAATACACAATTTTTGTAATTAATCATAATTTTTTTGTAATTTCTTCTTTTATGATTTATTCTGTACATGCTACATGGTTAAATGAATTTAATTCAAGCTAAGATGGCACATTTCCCCAACATATAGTCCATGTACCACACATTATGGATCTTCTCCTTTCTGAACACCTTCTTTTCTCCTTTCTCAGAATTCATAGCATGTACTTCTTTCTCAAGCTCCTCTACCATAACCTGCAATCCTTCCCCACTACCCATACCCTCAATCTTGAATGGCCTCTTCGGAACAACTTGATAAATTGGCAATGCTACAATTTTCAACATCTTCAAATGTAAAGACCTAACATTCTTCCACTTCTTCGGTATCACCTCCGCAAGCCCATCAATCATAGCTCTAACATTCTCCACAATTTCATCCCTCTGTTGAGACACCTTCCCTACCTTCACCACACAACATGTACCCCCTCGAATGTAAACCAAAGAATAACTGCAAGCTAGCTCAATCTACCTCCTCCACTGCTTGTGGCTCAAATCCACAGGAATATGATGTTTCTTCTTAAAAGCGATCTTCCCCAACTACCTAGGCAATAATGGAATCATAGATCGATCAACCATGAACACATCATAAGACCCACAAAGCTTCCTTTTGGCCTCAAAGGGCTTATAATCAATCTTAAGCTTTGAATACTTCAATACCTTTGAAAGGGGTAAGTTTTCCTCTTTAATCTTAGCCTTGGAAAATTCAGAAGAAACCCGCAACGCCCTCTTTTCTCCATCATTTATTATCAAACAGATCTCTTGGCTTCCATCCAATGGTAACAAGGGATTGGGTATCAAAATCTTATAAGGTTTTGTTCTATCCTTCGTTGGGATTTTTTTCAAGCTCACGATCATGTACAAAAACTTGTCGTGTTCTAGAAGCTAGGGCTTTTGATAGTTTGATTGGGAGTTTACCCATTTCAGTAGACAATCTATGACTTTTTTGATTCTTTCTTGTTTTATGTTATCCATGACAAAAGATGCAGAAAAAACATAACAATAACTATAAAGAATAACTCGGACGATTCACATCAACAAAATAAATTTGGGATTCTTGTTTTATGTTATCCATTGTTTTATGTTATTCTGGATGTACAATGCAATTTCGGTAGTAATATTCCATTTTAGCTGGAAAATGCAGTCCGATGTTTGGGGTAGTATAAGTGATCAGGGAGTGGTAACTCATATTACACGAGGAAACTTTGCACAGAGTTCCATTACAATTAATGGGTGGCTCCGTGACTTTCTATGGGCACAAGCTTCTCAAGTAATCCAATCTTACGGATTCAAAAGTGTTATTCTTCGAATTATGTGATATTTAACACCGGGCAAATCTTTAACTCTTCCACCTCTTACTAATACTACAGAATGTTCTTGTAAATTATGGTCAATACCAGGTATATAAGCAGTGATTTCATATTTAGAGGTTAATCGTACTCTGGCGACTTTGCGTAAGGCAGAGTTTGGTTTTTTAGGGGTGATAGTGGAAAAGTTGACAGATAAGTTACCTTTACTGCCACTATACAAAACCGTACATGAGAATTTCACCTCATACGGCTTCTCGTTCAATTCTTTTGAAGTAGGACATTTTTGTTTTTCGAGTATTCCCTTTCTTCATTATGAAAACTTGATTAGACAGTTTTCGTGTTTTAACATGAATGATTATATATATATATTCCATTTTTTTATAACAAAAAAACTATGCGACTCCTTCGGGATTCATTTTTCTTTCTCTATTAAAAAGAATAAGAATGACAACCTTTTTTTTATCCATTATTGTTAATATGCTCATTTTTTATTTATATCTCGAAATATCATTTTTTTTTTTTGAATCACAAATTCAATTCAAAATTGACGGGTTAATGTGAGCTTATCCGTGTAGTTATCCATTATTTAAACTAGGAATCGATTTGATAAAAGATTTTGACTTTCGTGCTTTGGTTTGGGTGGCATGGTTTGGCTGCTCAGGATTATTTCGATGGCCTATGATAAAATGTATCAATAGAATATATTCTTCGTTCCGAGCGGCTGTGCCCGCCAATCGGCAATATAAACTGAGAAAGTCTAGGGAAAAACAGTTCATCATAAAGATCATCATAAATGATTGATGTATGTTGTTCTTTATACATAAAGTATTCGGCTAAAGCTGCTCCTATATAAGGAGCAAGATATTGTAATGTAGCAGGAGAATCCGCAGTTTCCGCTACCACAATGGTATACTCCATTGCGCCACGTTCTTGGAACGTATTAACTACCTGAGCTACGGAAGAAGCTTTTTGACCAATAGCGACATAAACACATATTACATTCTGATTTTTTTGATTTATAATTGTATCTGTAGCTACTGCCGTCTTACCGGTCTGTCTGTCCCCAATAATCAATTCTCGCTGACCGCGTCCTATAGGGATCATAGAATCAATAGCAATAAGACCCGTTTGAAGAGGTTCATATACAGAACGTCTTGAAATAATACCTGGGGCGGCGGATTCGATCAATCGAGATTCGGAAGATGAAATCTTACCCTTACCATCAATAGGTCGAGCTAGCGCATTTACAACTCGACCCAAATAAGCATCACTTACTGGTATCTGAGCAATTTTTCCTGTTGCTCTCACGGAACTGCCCTCTTGTATCATCAAGCCATCACCCATTAATACAGCTCCAACATTATCTGATTCTAGATTTAGGGCAATACCTACTGTGCCATCTACAAATTCTACTAATTCCCCTGCCATTACTTTATCAAGACCATGAATACGAGCAATGCCATCTCCTACTTGAAGTACAGTGCCAATATTAACAACTTGAACCTCGTTATTATATTGTTCAATCTGTTTACGTATCATACTACTGATTTCATCGGGTCGAATAGTTACCATTAACACTAGTTAATTCTCTTTTGAAAAATAAGACCTACTATACTATATATAATATATAACTAGTATTAATATATATATAATATATATAGAATATATATAGAATGTTAATCAGTTATGTTTTTCATGGCTAGGAGCAGGTCGATATTATGTTCGATCGTACGTAAATGTAACTCGTTATTCAAACGACTATTCAGAGTTCGTAGAGCTCTTTGTACAGCTTGGCGAGAAATTTGTTGTTGAACCTGTTCAATTACTCTTTCTTGTTCAAAGTGAATGGTCTCATTCTTTGAATTTTCTAATTGTTTTAAATTAACAGAAGCAACATTGATAAGATAGTCTTTTTCTTGTTGTATTTGAGAGTATCCATTTACCCGAATTTCGCGCGCTCGCATTTCTATTTCCCGTAAGCGAACTCGGGCTTGCTCAAGCTGATTAGCAGCTCCTTTACATAATTCTTCAGAATTCAGAATAGTACTCACTATTTTATTCCTTCCTATAATTTGATTCGACATAGAATCCGCTCTCGTTCTACTTAATATTCTGGATTCCTCCTCTCCCCACATAGAAGTCGAATATAATGTAATATGGTTGTTATATGAATTAACTAAATTCACGCGGAAGTCCCCTTCAAAAGTAAGTAAATACATACGAAACATGTAAAAGGCAGTTAATCCTGCCGTGAACCAAGTTATCCCCCCAAAAATGGGGGAATATAACTTACTATCACTAAGAATTTGGTCTTTAGACCAAAAACAAGCAAAAGGTGGAATACCAGAAAGAGAAAGTGTCCCTAAAAGAAAAGTTATTCCTGTAATTGGCATATATTTCCTCAAACCACCCATAAGAGCCATATTCTGACTTTTACTGGGGCAATATCCAACAATGGGTTCCATGGAATGGATCACTGATCCGGATCCTAGGAACAATAATGCCTTGGAATAAGCATGTGTAATCAAATGGAACAGAGCGATTCGATAGGAATCTATCCCTAGAGCTAACATCATGTAACCTAATTGAGACATAGTAGAATAAGCCAAGCCTCTTTTAAGATCTTTTTGAGCGAGAGCCATAGTAGCTCCCAATAGGGCTGTTATTCCACCTATCCAAGAGATAAGATACATTATTAAAGGTAGAGCTTTAAAAAGAGGAAACAATCGAGCTACAAGAAAAATTCCTGCTGCTACCATAGTAGCAGCATGTATAAGAGCTGAAATAGGAGTAGGCCCCTCCATAGCATCAGGTAACCATACATGAAGTGGGAATTGTGCAGATTTGGCTATTGGACCTAAAAATAAGAGAAAAGCACACGAAGTAACAAAAAACGAACCAACCCCATCAACGGCAATCAAATCGTTTAATTTTTCAGACAAATATTGAAATTCGAAACTACCTGTTACCCAATAAAAACCTAGGATTCCTAATAAGAGTCCAAAATCCCCCGCACGGTTAGTTATAAATGCTTTTTGACAAGCATTAGCCGCACTGGGTCGCGTAAACCAGAAACCTATCAATAAATAGGAACACATTCCTACTAATTCCCAAAAAAGATATATTTGTAATAAATTAGGGCTAATAACTAGTCCCAGCATAGAAGCATTGAAAAAATTAAGGTAAGCAAAAAACCTCACATATGTTTTATCATGAGACATATAATTATCGCTGTAGATCATAACCATGGTTCCAACTGTTGTAACTAAAACTAACATAATGGAAGTAAGTGGATCAATCAAATAGCCTAACTCTAATGAAAACTTATTATTGATAACCCAGGACCAGAAATAGCGATAGACGGGACCGCCGGTAATCTGTTGCAAGAACAAATTGAAAGAAAGAAACATAGCTACGCTTAACAGAAAAATGCTAATAAGAGCCCATGTACGGCGAACACTCTTAGTTGCTCCTGGAAAAAATAAGGATCCTAATGCAATTGGTACAGAAGCTGAAAGCGGAAGGAAAGGTACGATCCAAGCATATTTGTATATAAATTCCATAGAAAGATTAAATCATTATTCTCAATATTTTCCACATTCTTAGTTTCCAATCCACTAGATCCTGAAGAGAATAAAATAAAAACAACAGATCATGAATAAAGAAGAACGATAGAATATGGGATGGAATCCTATCGATTTCATATTTATTGATGACCTTTTTTCATCTTTTTTCTGCAAATACCAGATTGAAACCGATCAATACTAATACTAATCAAATATTTGTAAGATGAGCAAGAAGGAACTCTTTTTCAGTCTAGGTACTGACTATTAGTCTGCTATTGTAGATGAATAGTAGTTAGAACTTAATCGAAGATTAAACCAATTTGAATTCCTAAGATAAGAAATAATTGAATCTGTTAAAATGACATAGTGGCTTTTCATTCACTCAAAATTCGTGAGTATATACGTATGTAAAAATTGAAATTATTATTAATTTGTATTGTGGCAAGAGTTCGGGTTTATATTATAAAATATGTTTTAGAAGAACAACAAGGTGAAAATACATTATTTATTTCAATTTTCAATAATTCTAATTGGAGGAGTTGCATTAAAGTTTCTGTTCTTCAAATGTCCTTCACATCGAACTAATAAATAAATTAAAACCATATTATGGCGGTTCCAAAAAAGCGTACCTCTAAATCGAAAACAAAAAATCGTAAGAATGTTTGGAAGAAAAAAGCATATCGGGCTGCAGCAAAAGCACTTTCTTATGTTAAGAGTGAGTATATTTATTCTGAGCTTGAGCTTTACGGTGATGGTGATTGGAAGATATTTCCTGTCAATTCACCGGAAAGAAAACCCGAGGGTTTTCCTTCCTCCATAGCAGAGGAGGAGAAGTACATAGCAGAGGAGAAGTATATGCCAGATATGACATAGCCCTCCATAGACGAATTTTGGCCCCCCGTAGATCCCTCCGTAGATCCCCCCGATGCGTAACATCAGCAAATAGAGTACACCTCTCTAAGACCCTAGAGAGGAGCAATCCGAATCTTTTTATCTCTTGGAGGTAGAAATACTTGGAAGGATGGTCAGGCAGAAGGGACGCGGTTCTATAATTAGTTCCACTACAGCCCTTCTCTCTGACCTCTTTTAAAGATGGGGAATTTGTAAATCATTCCGTCATCCCTTTTTTTGCTTTCCCAATGGAAAAGGATCAAAGTGCATCATTCTTTTGAATAATCCCGGAGAAACTCCGACATTAAATCTTGCTGGTAACTTTATTTTATGAAAGTTGCATTTTATTTATCTATGCCGAAGAGAAAGTCGATCGAAACGTAGGAATATATAGACCATGAACAAAAAGAAATGGATCTCATTCTTTTTTCTTACTCTAAATTAAATAAATAATATTGAACTTCGGAATATTTTTTTTATGATCAAAAATTTGTCCGTTCGCCCCTCTTTGATTCCTAGAGAACAAAAAGGATCTGTGGAATCTCAAGTATGTTATTTAACCAGTCGAATTAAAAGACTTACTGAACATTTGGACCTGCACGGAAGAGACTACTCGTCCCAAAGAGGTTTGTGGAAAATTGTGGGTAAACGTAAACGACTTCTGATTTATCTGTTCAAGAAAGATAGACTTCGTTATAAAAATTTAATCGGTCAATTAAATATTCGTGGGCCGCGTTAATTTCGAACGAAATTGTCAGATCCAATTGTGGTTTTTTAAATTCCGGATCCTAATGAGTCATTCTTTCTTTTGTTCTCATTGATTTTTGAAAAAACCGGGGAAGAGTTATGATTATGGTTGCTACGGAGAAGGACCTTATGATGGTAAGTATGGGTCCTCATCATCCATCAATGCATGGTGTTCTTCGACTTATTGTTACTCTAGATGGTGAAGATGTTATTGACTGTGAACCTATATTAGGTTATTTACATAGAGGGATGGAAAAAATTGCTGAGAACCGAACAATTGTTCAATATCTCCCCTATGTAACACGATGGGATTATTTAGCTACTATGTTCACAGAGGCGATAACGGTTAATGCGCCAGAAAAATTGGAAAATATTCAAATACCTAAAAGGGCTAGCTATATCAGAGTGATTATGCTAGAGTTAAGTCGTATAGCTTCTCATTTGTTATGGCTTGGACCTTTCATGGCTGATATTGGTGCGCAGACTCCTTTCTTTTATATTTTAAGAGAGAGGGAAATGATATATGATTTATTTGAAGCTGCCACGGGCATGCGAATGATGCATAATTATTTCCGTATTGGAGGAGTAGCTGTAGATTTACCCTACGGTTGGATAGATAAATGCTTAGATTTTTGCTATTATTTCTTTCCAAAAGTGACAGAATATGAAAGGCTTATTACACGCAATCCTATCTTTTTGAAACGAGTGGAGGGAGTAGGCATTATTAGTAGAGAAGAAGCAATAGATTGGAGTTTATCAGGACCCATGCTACGAGCTTCCGGAATCCAATGGGATCTTCGTAAAGTGGATCATTATGAATGTTATGATGAATTGGATTGGGAAATCCAATGGCAAAAAGAAGGAGATTCGTTAGCTCGTTATTTGCTTCGAATCGGGGAAATGAAAGAATCTATAAAAATAATTAGACAGGCCCTAGAAGTAATTCCGGGAGGTCCATATGAGAATTTAGAGGTTCGACGTTTAAATAAGGGAAAAGATTCGCAATGGAACGATTTTGAATCTCGGTTTATTAGTAAAAAACCTTCCCCTACTTTTGAATTATCAAAACAAGAACATTACGTCAGAGTAGAAGCTCCCAAAGGTGAATTAGGAATTTTTTTTATAGGAGATGATAATATTTTTCCCTGGAGATGGAAAATCCGACCACCTGGTTTTATTAATTTGCAGATTCCTCCTCAACTGGTTAAAAGGATGAAATTAGCCGATATCATGACGATTTTGGGTAGTATAGATATCATTATGGGAGAGGTTGATCGTTAAAATGGTGATTAATATAGCAGATTTCGAAGAACAAGCTATCAATTTATTTTCTCGATTGGGATTTTCAAAAGAAATCTCTAGTCTTATATGGATTCTAATTGATATAATTATCCTTCTATTGGGAATTACGATAGGATTATTAGTTATTGTATGGCTCGAAAGAAAAATATCTGCGGGAATACAACAACGTATTGGACCTGAATACGCCGGTCCTTTGGGAATTATTCAAGCTTTGACAGATGGAATCAAACTACTGCTAAAAGAGGATATTATTCCATCTAGGGGGGATATTTGGTTATTTAGTATTGGACCAGCGGTAGTGGTCATACCTATTTTTTTAGGCTATTTAAAGAGCCCTTATCTATATTCATATTGTGATATGCATTTGCGGCTGCAGAACGAAGTACTTTTAATATGGGATAACATGCTCTATGAGGCATCCAATTCAGTATTGAAAGTGCCTCCATATAGGTACAACCACGAAGTTGATGAGCTACTCTACGTGCTTTATTAGAAGACATACGTACATGTTTAGCTACAGCTCGTATTTTTCTAGTTGAAGCCCTATTTATAAATTTCATCTTCATCCTCCACAATGAATTAATGTATACTATTTATAATACAACGATACTTTTTTAATTGTTTCTCGCTTTTTTTTCTTTTGTTGCTTTTATTTTATTTTTTTTTTTTATCGTTTTTTGATTTTTTATCCTTTTTCGCATGTCCCTGAAAAATGGAAGTAGGTACAAACTCTCCTAATTTGTGGTTTATCATACCATTTGTTATAAAATGGGTAAATGCAGCTTTCCATTATGAACAGCTATGGTATGACCAATCATTGCGGGTACAATGGCAGATCTTCGGGACCAGGTGACTATTATCCTCTTCTCTTTATTGATGTTTAGATCATCTATTTTACTCAACAAATCATCAGATACAAAAGTATTTTTTCTTAGTGAACGTGCCATGGTTAATTACCTTTCTTTTTATTGATAGAAAATAAAAAATGGATTTACGACGATGTTTATTCCTACTTACGTCGACGAAGGATTGAAACATCACTATATTTATTTCTTTTCCGACTTTTTCTTCCAAGTGCGCTATAGCCCCAAGGGGTCAGGGGTTTTTTTCTGCCAATTGGAGCTCTTCCTTCACCACCCCCATGAGGATGATCCACAGCATTCATAACTACTCCTCTTACTTCAGGACGTTTACCCAGCCAACGTTTGGACCCAGCTTTACTTAAAGTTCTATTTTTCCATTTAACGTTGCCTACTTGTCCAATTGTTGCTGAGCAGTTCTCAGATATTAAACGAACCTCCCCAGATGGTAATCTTAATGTGGTCAATCGACCTTCTTTTGCGATCAATTCTGCCGCAGCACCCGCTGCTCTAGCTAATTGTCCGCCTTTTCCGACTTGTACTTTGACATTATGTATAGTCGTGCCTAAAGGTATATTGGTTGAAGTAGACCTTTAATTTGTAAAAATCCCTTCCCAAACTGTACAAGCCTCTCTCAGGGCATACAGCTTTCTGGATGTGGATGAATATTTATATATTCAATGTATAATATATACAATATATTTTATAGAGAGATTGAAGATGAAGGGCATACTTTAAATTCCTTATGTCCTTATTCTTCTGTACATCCTAGGTTTTTTTATTCCATCATCTGGCTTATGTTCTTTTTTCATGTAGCATTCAGAATGAATGACTTTATCAAATTACGTTAATGCTTTCGCATCTTCCGGATAACGTAGGAGGCATTTGAAAATAGAAATTTTATTTATTATAAAAAAAAATATTTTCACTGTTCAGCTTCGAATCTGCCTTTGACCATCAAATCAAATGTGAGTTACTTGTTTTTTTCTTCATAACAAGGGTTCCTTTACCTTATTTGTTTCTGCTTCAGACAATTAAGTCTTCTCCATATTATCATATCTCTGGAGTCAATAATTCCAGAAACTATTGAACTCAATCACCCGCTGCTCTTTATCCTCAGTTTCCCTTTGGGGTTGATCCTATCAAAGTATCCTAGTTGGATCAGTGATAGATTTTAAGGTTTTGCTGTAAACCCAATCGGGTATTTCCAATTACGTAAATTAATAATTCAAACCGCACTCAAAGGTAGGGCATTTCCCATTGATATGGGAGCTCTTTGACCGGAAAGAATAGTATCTCCAATCATAATCCCTCTCGGATGCAAAATATATGTCTTTTCACCATCTCTGTAGTGCACAAGACAGATATATGCACTTCTATTAGGGTCGCTTTCTATTGTTACAATTTTTCCTAATATGTTTTTCTCACTACGTTGAAAATCAATTTGACGATATAGACGCTTGTGACCTCCTCCTCTATGTCGTATGGTAATAATTCCACTGTTATTACGACCTTTGCCACAACGATGATGGCCGGAAGTCAATTTCTTTTGTGGATGAGATGGAACTTTTCGATCAAAACTTGATAGAGATTTCTCACGTGTGCCCGGAGTAAAAGTCCTGTACGAACGGGTGGTCATGCTATTATTTATTGAAATTAAATAAGTTTCATTTTGAAGGAAAAAGTGGAATAGAATAACCTGGTTTTAGTGTAATAATCATACGTTTATAATGCATTCTATGTTTCATTATTTGTTTTCTATTTCCTCTTATTTCTTTCTTTTGCGGAGGTCGATAACTATTGACTCCTACTACTTTAACATTGAAGAAAAGTTCAATCCAATTTTTGATCTTTGTTTTATTCGATCCCGAATCGACATTTAAAATATATTGATTTTTTCAAATAGACTAACACTTTTTTCTGTAAGTACTAAATCTAGATATTGAACTTCATACATAAATATTTCTCCTTTACTATCATTTACAAATAAAATACAAATGTCTATATCCACCTTTATTATAGTTCAATAAATAGAATTAAACTATATTTATATATGATACAATAGGATTACATAGGAAATCATGTTTTTAACATATTCTGATTTGGGTAACCGTCTTCTATTGAATTGAAAAAGAAAAAATGCTTGATCATACATCTATTAGATCAATTAATGCCAATTGTCTGATAATAAAAATGTATTGATATGTCTTATATCTATAAGATATAAATCGATATGAATAATATAGATATATTCTATCCTTTTGATCCACTTTCTCTTCTACTATTGGACTATATAACGATATGTGATTATAATATTATATTGTGAAATATTTTCTCCATGAAATAGAATTAGCTTCTTGGATGCCTTGATGGTGAAATGGTAGACACGCGACACTCAAAATGTCGTGCTAAACAGCGTGGAGGTTCGAGTCCCCTTCAAGGCATAGATATTGTAATGTTTATTGAATGAGCAATTGAAATAATATCAATTCGATTTGTTGATATTATTCCAATTAGATTGAATTTTTTGATACAAAATCAATAGGCTAAAATACCTGAATATTGTTTTCAGGGTCTTGCAAAATCCGGACCGATCGAATTTGAACAAATAATAGCAATCTATAGGAGTAAGTGAAAGATTTTTTTTTCGAAATAAAAAGTGTAAGAGGAAAGTATACTATACTAGTATAACCCAAATAAAAGAAATAAAGAGTTAAATAAAGAGTAAACATAGTAGAGAATATCTGATCAAGTTCAAGAGAACTGACTTGGCTCATATTTCTTACTATGCTTACTCTTACATAATCGTAATATCAATTTATTTTTCAATTAAAGATCTAGTCTTTTTTATTCTTATTCAACCCTTCCGCTAATAAGCAATCAATCGTATTTGGAGAAAGCCATTTTGTTTTTAACAATGTATCGATCATTTGTTTAAATAACGTTCTATTAGAGAAGAATAAATTTGATAAATATTCATAACTTTGGATAGAGTTTTATAAATAAGAGATTCATTAGATAATAAATCTCTATTTTCCCTTTCTCCCTTGAGCAAACGTTGTTTGAACTTATCATCCCGTGTTTTTTCACGGAACCAACGTTCACTTATCACCGATTGGGAATATGGTAATACACGTCTCAATCGGATACCAATTTCTTGAAAGCGTTTGAAAGTTTCAAAATCTTCTTTTTCTTCCATTTGAATGTTAAAAGGCAAATCATCATCATTAGTCTTAATTTTCGTTTCTAAGGCCATTTTTCTCACCTTTTTCCGCTTTAGAATAGCCTTTAACATTTTTTTAATACTATATTTTAGCTCTCTTGTTGAAGAATAAGTAAGATAAATACTCTTCACGAGTTCTTTAGGAACAAAAAGTTCTCTTCGTTCAAAAGCAGAGTGCTTATTGAAAAGCGAATACTCACGGGATCCCAAAGAAATCGACGAGCTAGATAGATTACTGGTGTATTTAAAGGTTTATACTCCGTTGCATACTCTTCTGTATCAAATTGGTATATTCCCATCCTTTGAAACTTATTGTATAAGAATTTTGCTTCCCAGAAAGCAGCTGTCTTTCTTTCTACAATATCGTCCTTCGCGGCATAAAGAGGCTGGAGGTCGGGGCCAGACATCAGAAATTTTTTCCAATACAAACTAGAAAGACGGGTCGGTCTTTCTTGAAACCTTCCAAACAGATGAAGATAATCTAATAAAGGATTTTCTATTGTTATATCTTTAATATGCTCGAATCGATTGCTGCGAATAAAACTAAAACGCCAGGTCCTAGAATCATAAACTATAGGAGTTTCCTCTTCTACGTAGGAGTTTCTTAATTCTTTAGATAAAACGATTTGATCTAGTATAGAAGATAATCCTTTTTGCATCGTATCTCTTTTGAACTGAGGAGCAATTGTGATGTAATTAGAATTACCCCGATATATTGCCAACTATGGAAACTCTTCCAAAAGACCCTGTAAAAGACTCGAAGCTAGAATGAAATCATTTGCAATGAAAGGATCAAAAGGACTCCAATTCTCTTTATTTGATTCCGAGAGAAACCAACAATCTTGAGCTAGTGATCCGGCTAAGCAACCCAAAATATGATAGAATATGGTGAACTCTTTCGCAGCTGTTCCGGCAATTGAAGGTTCTAAATACCATTGATGCAAATAGTTTGCCCTTCGACCCTGGAAATCTAGAGTAAGGCTTAGGGAATTTTTTAAATACGTAAGTTTATTTTGTATAATAGCTTTTCCTATCTTATAGGGAAGTCCTTTGAAAAATTCACTGAATTTCAGATTATAATTGCAAGGACCCCAACTTGATCTATACAAAGCTACTCCAATTATATCATTGTCTATAGCTAAAGTATTTTGGCTCATGCTAATTAGCAATATTTCATCAGCAAGTTTTGCTAGATCTAGTGTAGTAAAGCCTTTGGTAGTTAATCCAAATTCATCAAATCAGTTCCACTCTTTTTTCAAGTAGAGCCTTTTGTTACGTAAAAGCAAAGGAAATTCGTTTTCTCGATGTGGGGCAGGCAAGTTTTTAGTGTTGATAAATGTATCGAATCTTTGCTTACTACGAGGAGGAGTTATTAGAAGTGGATCAATTTTTTTTGGAAGATGAGTTGAAGCAATAACAACAATATTTTGTTTTATGGTGGTTTCCTTTTCACCATCAATCGCATTATATGCATCCCCAAGGAGTTTTAGCAATAATGCAATAAGGAAGAAGTAATCATTCAGTTCATGAATGCTTGGAATCCATATGACGCAAGGAGACATCAATTTTGCCAATTTGAGTGCAAACACGAATTGGATAACTCTTCTCGCAAAATACTCTGGAGGGTTAGCATCCTCTCCTCGGGTATACAAAAACTTAAGAGGTTTTCTATCATAATGCGGTTTCTCATATATGTCTTTTGGCCTGCCTGACCAGCCGAGAGACCGAAGGATATTTTCATGCTCAAGGTATGATTTTTGAGCTGAAGATGTATACTCGGATTCATAGCGAGGCAGAAGTTTCCGCTGCCTCAAAAAACTCTTAGGAGATATTCTTATTAAAGGTAAATAAGAATCTGCTGCTAAACTTTTAGCCAAATACTATCGTCCAGTTTCCTTAGGCCCTATCAATAAAATTCGATTCGAAAGGGACGGTACCGGGTAGAGTGGGTAAAATCTCACTTGGTCAGATAAAGACGAGTCAATTGGCAGGGAAGTCATCTTCTGATAAAAAGCAGCGAAGATCGGCATTTCTGCTAAAAACAATGAATTTAATTCGGAATTCATTACACCTATTCTATGAGTTAGACCTCCTTGAATAAATTCAGCTAAATATCGAAAGTAAACAAGTCCCGGCTGTTTTCTTTGTTCAAAATATTCATGAAAGAAACCAATAGGGGGAGTTAACTTCGATTCAAATTGAGATATTTGTTCTTGTACTAATAATAATCTATTTTCTCTCAAAAGGAAATCATCCAGGTCACATTCGTACAAAACTGTTTTTACTGTTTTTATAATTGAGGAAAAGGAGGAAAAGTTACCATACTTTATATCTCTAAAAAACCGCTTTTTTGAAGGTAAACGCCATTTAATATTTTTGACATACCAAATTTTAAATAGTAGTGATAATCCGACATCATCAGGATCCGAGTCCATCTCGATATAGTCGATAAATGTAAGCCAAGAACCATACCAATTTAAATTAGTAACATTTCTAAGCCTTCTAAAAGATCTAATAATTCTTCCTACTTTCTCAAAGTAGTAGGAGTCATACCGCAAATCTTTGATGAGCTCCACGTTCCTATAAAAAAGAATCAACTGTAAGGGAATTATGCAGGACATACAAAAGAAAAATCCAATGAAGATACAAAGAAAAATATCATACTCCCGAACATTTAATATATATTTCCATGTATCAAAGGATATTGACATATCCTTTCCCTTAACTACTGTTTCATTTATTGATTTCAATAAAGTGGGAACATCCCAATGCCAACGGGATAACAAAAGATTCAATTTCGGGATAATTTTCTCTCTAAATTCCCACTTTAGAAGTGCCTAAAATTGATGAGAAAGTGTCGACAAAATAGTCAAATTTTGATTCCAATTTTGACTAATATTGTGCGAGATTGATACCAATTGATCACTACTATTTATTGGTATTTCCGGAAAAGTAGCTAAAAACATAATTTTAGCATATTTCCACCCTGTGGAAGTCAAAAACCATAACCATGACCTATATGTTTGAAACAAACCCCATTTCTCAAAAAGAATATTGATTTGAAGGGTCTTAAAAACATTGAGTCGCAATTTAAAAGATCCAATTCGAACAAATTGGATAAAATTGAATAATGTAACGCAAGATGCAATTACCCAGCATTCATCAAGTTGGAGAATATGTCAGAAACAAAGGTTGAATCGCTCTATTCTTCGAATTTTTGACAATAAAAAGAATAACACTTTTGTATTATCCGTGAATTGCAAATAGGATGTATTTATTTTGTTGATGATCTTTCTAAACAAGCGCAAGCTTATCGACAAATGTCTCTTCTATTAAGAAGACCACCTGGCCGGGAAGCTTATCCAGGAGATGTTTTCTATTTACATTCTCGTTTATTGGAAAGAGCAGCTAAACTAAATTCTCAGTTAGGTGGAGGGAGTTTAACTGCTTTACCAATAGTGGAGACTCAAGCTGGAGATGTCTCAGCTTATATTCCCACTAACGTAATTTCCATTACCGACGGACAAATCTTCTTATCAGCTGCATGGGTAGCTTGGCAAGGCAATTTCGAAGCATGGGTTCACGACCCCTTACATATAAGACCTATTGCTCATGCAATTTGGGATCCTCATTTTGGTCAACCGGCCGTAGAAGCCTTTACCCGAGGAGGTGCTCCCGGTCCGGTCAATATTGCTTATTCCGGTGTTTATCAGTGGTGGTATACAATTGGCTTACGCACTAACGAAGATCTTTATACTGGAGCTCTTTTCTTGCTATTTCTTTCTGCTCTCTTTTTAACAGCGGGTTGGTTGCATCTACAACCTCAATGGAAACCAAGTGTTTCATGGTTTAAAAATGCCGAATCTCGCCTCAATCATCATTTGTCGGGACTCTTCGGAGTAAGTTCTTTGGCTTGGACGGGGCATTTAGTTCATGTCGCTATTCCTGAATCAAGAGGACAGCACATAAGATGGGATAATTTCTTGAATGTATTACCATATCCCTAAGGTTTGGAACCACTTTTTACAGGTCAGTGGAGTCTTTATGCTCAAAATCCTGATTCCAGTAGTCATTTATTTGGTACCTCTCAAGGGTCGGGAACTGCTATTCTAACTCTTCTCGGAGGATTCCACCCACAAACTCAAAGTTTGTGGCTAACTGATATCGCTCATCATCATTTAGCTATTGCATTTGTGTTCTTCATTGCTGGTCATATGTATAGAACCAATTTTGGAATTGGACACAGTATAAAAGATATTTTAGAAGCACATATTCCTCCGGGAGGCTTATTAGGACGCGGGCATAAGGGTCTTTACAACACAATCAATAATTCTCTTCACTTTCAATTAGGTCTTGCTCTAGCTTCTTTGGGAGTTGTTACCTCCTTGGTAGCTCAACACATGTATTCTTTACCTGCCTATGCATTCATAGCACAAGATTTTACTACCCAAGCTGCATTGTATACTCATCATCAATACATCGCCGGATTCATTATGACAGGGGCATTTGCTCATGGAGCTATATTTCTCATTAGAGATTATAATCCAGAACAAAATAAGGATAATGTATTGGCGAGAATGTTGGAGCATAAGGAAGCCATAATATCTCATTTGAGTTGGGTTAGTTTATTCCTAGGTTTTCATACCTTGGGACTTTATGTTCATAACGATGTTATGCTCGCTTTTGGTACTCCAGAAAAACAAATCTTGATTGAGCCTATATTTGCTCAATGGATACAATCTGCTCATGGTAAGGCCTTATATGGTTTTGATGTACTCTTATCTTCAGCAAATGATCCAGCATTCAATGCTGGCAAAAGCATATGGTTACCCGGTTGGTTGAATGCTATTAACGATAGTAAAAATTCACTGTTCTTAACAATTGGTCCCGGAGACTTTTTGGTTCATCATGCTATTGCTCTAGGTTTGCATACAACTACATTGATTTTAGTCAAAGGTGCTTTAGATGCACGCGGTTCTAAGCTAATGCCTGATAAGAAAGATTTTGGTTATAGTTTTCCTTGCGATGGTCCGGGACGGGGCGGTACTTGTGATATTTCAGCCTGGGATGCTTTTTATTTAGCAGTTTTCTGGATGTTGAATACCATTGGATGGGTTACTTTCTATTGGCATTGGAAGCATATCACCTTATGGCAGGGAAATGTAGCTCAATTTAATGAGTCTTCCACTTACTTAATGGGATGGTTAAGAGATTATCTTTGGTTAAATTCTTCACAACTGATTAATGGATACAATCCTTTTGGTATGAACAGTTTATCTGTCTGGGCGTGGATGTTCTTATTTGGGCATCTTGTTTGGGCTACTGGATTTATGTTTCTTATTTCTTGGCGTGGATATTGGCAAGAACTGATTGAAACTCTTGCATGGGCTCATGAACGCACACCTTTGGCTAATTTAGTTCGATGGAGGGATAAGCCGGTAGCTCTTTCCATTGTTCAAGCACGATTAGTTGGATTAGCTCACTTTTCTGTAGGCTATATATTCACCTATGCAGCTTTCTTAATCGCCTCTACATCAGGAAAATTCGGTTAATTCTTTTTCATTTTAGAGACTATTTAGATTTTCAATCTAATCTCTATGGATAAAAAGAAGGAGTCATCGATACATTTATCAACACTAAAAACTTGCCTGCCCCACATCGAGAAAAGGAATTTCCTTTGCTTTTACGTAACAAAAGGCTCTACTTGAAAAAAGAGTGGAACTGCGTTGATGAATTTGGATTAACTACCAAAGGCTTTACTACACTAGATCTAGCAAAACTTACTGATGAAATATTGCTAATTAGCATGAGCCAAAATACTTCAGCTATAGACAATGATATAATTGGAGTAGCTTTGTATAGATCAAGTTGGGGTCCTTGCAATTATAATCTGAAATTCAGTGAATTTTTCAAAGGACTTCCCTATAAGATAGGAAAAGCTATTATACAAAATAAACTTACGTATTTAAAAAATTCCCTAAGACTTACTCTAGATTTCCAGGGTCGAAGGGCAAACTATTTGCATCAATGGTATTTAGAACCTTCAATTGCCGGAACAGCTGCGAAAGAGTTCACCATATTCTATCATATTTTGGGTTGCTTAGCCGGATCAGTAGCTCAAGATTGTTGGTTTCTCTCGGAATCAAATAAAGAGAATTGGAGTCCTTTTGATCCTTTCATTGCAAATGATTTCATTCTAGCTTCGAGTCTTTTACAGGGTCTTTTGGAAGAGTTTCCATCGTTGGCAATATATCGGGGTAATTCTAATTACATCACAATTGCTCCTCAGTTCAAAAGAGATACGATGCAAAAAGGATTATCTTCTATACTAGATCAAATCGTTTTATCTAAAGAATTAAGAAACTCCTACGTAGAAGAGGAAACTCCTATAGTTTGTGATTCTAGGACCTGGCGTTTTAGTTTTATTCGCAGCAATCGATTCGAGCATATTAAAGATATAACAATAGAAAATCCTTTATTAGATTATCTTCATCTGTTTGGAAGGTTTCAAGAAAGACCGACCCGTCTTTCTAGTTTGTATTGGAAAAAATTTCTGATGTCTGGCCCCGACCTCCAGCCTCTTTATGCCGCGAAGGACGATATTGTAGAAAGAAAGACAGCTGCTTTCTGGGAAGCAAAATTCTTATACAATAAGTTTCAAAGGATGGGAATATACCAATTTGATACAGAAGAGTATGCAACGGAGTATAAACCTTTAAATACACCAGTAATCTATCTAGCTCGTCGATTTCTTTGGGATCCCGTGAGTATTCGCTTTTTCAATAAGCACTCTGCTTTTGAACGAAGAGAACTTTTTGTTCCTAAAGAACTCGTGAAGAGTATTTATCTTACTTATTCTTCAACAAGAGAGCTAAAATACAGTATTAAAAAAACGTTAAAGGCTATTCTAAAGCGGAAAAAGGTGAGAAAAATGGCCTTAGAAACGAAAATTAAGACTAATGATGATGATTTGCCTTTTAACATTCAAATGGAAGAAAAAGAAGATTTTGAAACTTTCAAACGCTTTCAAGAAATTGGTATCCGATTGAGACGTGTATTACCATATTCCCAATCGGTGATAAGTGAACGTTGGTTCCGTGAAAAAACACGGGATGATAAGTTCAAACAACGTTTGCTCAAGGGAGAAAGGGAAAATAGAGATTTATTATCTAATGAATCTCTTATTTATAAAACTCTATCCGAAAGTTATGAATATTTATCAAATTTATTCTTCTCTAATAGAACGTTATTTAAACAAATGATCGATACATTGTTAAAAACAAAATGGCTTTCTCCAAATACGATTGATTGCTTATTAGCGGAAGGGTTGAATAAGAATAAAAAAGACTAGATCTTTAATTGAAAAATAAATTGATATTACGATTATGTAAGAGTAAGCATAGTAAGAAATATGAGCCAAGTCAGTTCTCTTGAACTTGATCAGATATTCTCTACTATGTTTACTCTTTATTTAACTCTTTATTTATTTTATTTGGGTTATACTAGTATAGTATACTTTCCTCTTACACTTTTTATTTCGAAAAAAAAATCTTTCACTTACTCCTATAGATTGCTATTATTTGTTCAAATTCGATCGGTCCGGATTTTGCAAGACCTTGAAAACAATATTCAGGTATTTTAGCCTATTGATTTTGTATCAAAAAATTCAATCTAATTGGAATAATATCAACAAATCGAATTGATATTATTTCAATTGCTCATTCAATAAACATTACAATATCTATGCCTTGAAGAGGACTCGAACCTCCACGCTGTTTAGCACGACATTTTGAGTGTCGCGTGTCTACCATTTCACCATCAAGGCATCCAAGAAGCTAATTCTATTTCATGGAGAAAATATTTCACAATATAATATTATAATCACATATCGTTATATAGTCCAATAGTGGAAGAGAAAGTGGATCAAAAGGATAGAATATATCTATATTATTCATATCGATTTATATCTTATAGATATAAGACATATCAATACATTTTTATTATCAGACAATTGGCATTAATTGATCTAATAGATGTATGATCAAACATTTTTTCTTTTTCAATTCAATAGAAGACGGTTACCCAAATCAGAATATGTTAAAAACATGATTTCCTATGTAATCCTATTGTATCATATATAAATATAGTTTAATTCTATTTATTGAACTATAATAAAGGTGGATATAGACATTTGTATTTTATTTGTAAATGATAGTAAAGGAGAAATATTTATGTATGAAGTTCAATATCTAGATTTAGTACTTACAGAAAAAAGTGTTAGTCTATTTGAAAAAAATCAATATATTTTAAATGTCGATTCGGGATCGAATAAAACAAAGATCAAAAATTGGATTGAACTTTTCTTCAATGTTAAAGTAGTAGGAGTCAATAGTTATCGACCTCCGCAAAAGAAAGAAAAAAGAGGAAATAGAAAACAAATAATGAAACATAGAATGCATTATAAACGTATGATTATTACACTAAAACCAGGTTATTCTATTCCACTTTTTCCTTCAAAATGAAACTTATTTAATTTCAATAAATAATAACATGACCACCCGTTCGTACAGGACTTTTACTCCGGGCACACGTGAGAAATCTCTATCAAGTTTTGATCGAAAAGTTCAATCTCATCCACAAAAGAAATTGACTTCCGGCCATCATCGTTGTGGCAAAGGTCGTAATAACAGTGGAATTATTACCATACGACATAGAGGAGGAGGTCACAAGCGTCTATATCGTCAAATTGATTTTCAACGTAGTGAGAAAAACATATTGGGAAAAATTGTAACAATAGAAAGCGACCCTAATAGAAGTGCATATATCTGTCTTGTGCACTACAGAGATGGTGAAAAGACATATATTTTGCATCCGAGAGGGATTATGATTGGAGATACTATTCTTTCCGGTCCAAGAGCTCCCATATCAATGGGAAATGCCCTACCTTTGAGTGCGGTTTGAATTATTAATTTACGTAATTGGAAATACCCGATTGGGTTTACAGCAAAACCTTAAAATCTATCACTGATCCAACTAGGATACTTTGATGGGATCAACCCCAAAGGGAAACTGAGGATAAAGAGCAGCGGGTGATTGAGTTCAATAGTTTCTGGAATTATTGACTCCAGAGATATGATAATATGGAGAAGACTTAATTGTCTGAAGCAGAAACAAATAAGGTAAAGGAACCCTTGTTATGAAGAGAAAAACAAGTAACTCACATTTGATTTGATGGTCAAAGGCAGATTCGAAGCTGAACAGTGAAAATATTTTTTTTTATAATAAATAAAATTTCTATTTTCAAATGCCTCCTACGTTATCCGGAAGATGCGAAAGCATTAACGTAATTTGATAAAGTCATTCATTCTGAATGCTACATGAAAAAAGAACATAAGCCAGATGATGGAATAAAAAAACCTAGGATGTACAGAAGAATAAGGACATAAGGAATTTAAAGTATGCCCTTCATCTTCAATCTCTCTATAAAATATATTGTATATATTATACATTGAGTATATAAATATTCATCCACATCCAGAAAGCTGTATGCCCTGAGAGAGGCTTGTACAGTTTGGGAAGGGATTTTTACAAATTAAAGGTCTACTTCAACCAATATACCTTTAGGCACGACTATACATAATGTCGAAGTACAAGTCGGAAAAGGCGGACAATTAGCTAGAGCAGCGGGTGCTGCGGCAGAATTGATCGCAAAAGAAGGTCGATTGACCACATTAAGATTACCATCTGGGGAGGTTCGTTTAATATCTGAGAACTGCTCAGCAACAATTGGACAAGTAGGCAACGTTAAATGGAAAAATAGAACTTTAAGTAAAGCTGGGTCCAAACGTTGGCTGGGTAAACGTCCTGAAGTAAGAGGAGTAGTTATGAATGCTGTGGATCATCCTCATGGGGGTGGTGAAGGAAGAGCTCCAATTGGCAGAAAAAAACCCCTGACCCCTTGGGGCTATAGCGCACTTGGAAGAAAAAGTCGGAAAAGAAATAAATATAGTGATGTTTCAATCCTTCGTCGACGTAAGTAGGAATAAACATCGTCGTAAATCCATTTTTTATTTTCTATCAATAAAAAGAAAGGTAATTAACCATGGCACGTTCACTAAGAAAAAATACTTTTGTATCTGATGATTTGTTGAGTAAAATAGATGATCTAAACATCAATAAAGAGAAGAGGATAATAGTCACCTGGTCCCGAAGATCTGCCATTGTACCCGCAATGATTGGTCATACCATAGCTGTTCATAATGGAAAGCTGCATTTACCCATTTTTATAACAAATGGTATGATAAACCACAAATTAGGAGAGTTTGTACCTACTTCCATTTTTCAGGGACATGCGAAAAAGGATAAAAAATCAAAAAACGATAAAAAAAAAAAATAAAATAAAAGCAACAAAAGAAAAAAAAGCGAGAAACAATTAAAAAAGTATCGTTGTATTATAAATAGTATACATTAATTCATTGTGGAGGATGAAGATGAAATTTATAAATAGGGCTTCAACTAGAAAAATACGAGCTGTAGCTAAACATGTACGTATGTCTTCTAATAAAGCACGTAGAGTAGCTCATCAACTTCGTGGTTGTACCTATATGGAGGCACTTTCAATACTGAATTGGATGCCTCATAGAGCATGTTATCCCATATTAAAAGTACTTCTTCGAAACAAGCCATTTATTTTCCAATATCTGAGGTTCGCTTTTGGTACTCCAATATTTGGGATTGCATAACAATAACTATAAAGAATCCTTTTTTTACCCTACCAACTCGATTTTGTTACCCCAGCCAACAAACATGCGTGAGCCATTTCACGGATTATATATCCGGATAATTCAAAGTCTCTATAATTGGCTCTAGGTCTTCCAGTCTTCAAACAACGTCGACGAAGACGTGTAGGTGCACTATTACGCGGTGGAGATTGTAATTTTCTATAAATTTCCAATTTTTCATCCAGTGATGAGACTTCACTGATCTCTTTTTTCAAAGATTGGCGAAGCAAATTATATTTCCTTTCCAATCTTTGTTTCTTTTTCTCTCTTTGAATGAGACTTTTTCTTGCCATAATGATTCAGCCAGTTTATATAAACAATATAGATCAAATTTGAGATGGAGAAGTATTACGTGGATGACTCCTTCTTTTTATCCATAGAGATTAGATTGAAAATCTAAATAGTCTCTAAAATGAAAAAGAATTAACCGAATTTGCCTGATGTAGAGGCGATTAAGAAAGCTGCATAGGTGAATATATAGCCTACAGAAAAGTGAGCTAATCCAACTAATCGTGCTTGAACAATGGAAAGAGCTACCGGCTTATCCCTCCATCGAACTAAATTAGCCAAAGGTGTGCGTTCATGAGCCCATGCAAGAGTTTCAATCAGTTCTTGCCAATATCCACGCCAAGAAATAAGAAACATAAATCCAGTAGCCCAAACAAGATGCCCAAATAAGAACATCCACGCCCAGACAGATAAACTGTTCATACCAAAAGGATTGTATCCATTAATCAGTTGTGAAGAATTTAACCAAAGATAATCTCTTAACCATCCCATTAAGTAAGTGGAAGACTCATTAAATTGAGCTACATTTCCCTGCCATAAGGTGATATGCTTCCAATGCCAATAGAAAGTAACCCATCCAATGGTATTCAACATCCAGAAAACTGCTAAATAAAAAGCATCCCAGGCTGAAATATCACAAGTACCGCCCCGTCCCGGACCATCGCAAGGAAAACTATAACCAAAATCTTTCTTATCAGGCATTAGCTTAGAACCGCGTGCATCTAAAGCACCTTTGACTAAAATCAATGTAGTTGTATGCAAACCTAGAGCAATAGCATGATGAACCAAAAGTCTCCGGGACCAATTGTTAAGAACAGTGAATTTTTACTATCGTTAATAGCATTCAACCAACCGGGTAACCATATGCTTTTGCCAGCATTGAATGCTGGATCATTTGCTGATGATAAGAGTACATCAAAACCATATAAGGCCTTACCATGAGCAGATTGTATCCATTGAGCAAATATAGGCTCAATCAAGATTTGTTTTTCTGGAGTACCAAAAGCGAGCATAACATCGTTATGAACATAAAGTCCCAGGGTATGAAAACCTAGGAATAAACTAACCCAACTCAAATGAGATATTATGGCTTCCTTATGCTCCAACATTCTCGCCAATACATTATCCTTATTTTGTTCTGGATTATAATCTCTAATGAGAAATATAGCTCCACGAGCAAATGCCCCTGTCATAATGAATCCGGCGATGTATTGATGATGAGTATACAATGCAGCTTGGGTAGTAAAATCTTGTGCTATGAATGCATAGGCAGGTAAAGAATACATGTGTTGAGCTACCAAGGAGGTAATAACTCCCAAAGAAGCTAGAGCAAGACCTAATTGAAAGTGAAGAGAATTATTGATTGTGTTGTAAAGACCCTTATGCCCGCGTCCTAATAAGCCTCCCGGAGGAATATGTGCTTCTAAAATATCTTTTATACTGTGTCCAACTCCAAAATTGGTTCTATACATATGACCAGCAATGAAGAACACAAATGCAATAGCTAAATGATGATGAGCGATATCAGTTAGCCACAAACTTTGAGTTTGTGGGTGGAATCCTCCGAGAAGAGTTAGAATAGCAGTTCCCGACCCTCGAGAGGTACCAAATAAATGACTACTGGAATCAGGATTTTGAGCATAAAGACTCCACTGACCTGTAAAAAGTGGTTCCAAACCTTGGGGATATGGTAATACATTCAAGAAATTATCCCATCTTATGTGCTGTCCTCTTGATTCAGGAATAGCGACATGAACTAAATGCCCCCTCCAAGCCAAAGAACTTACTCCGAAGAGTCCCGACAAATGATGATTGAGACGAGATTCGGCATTTCTAAACCATGAAACACTTGGTTTCCATTGAGGTTGTAGATGCAACCAACCCGCTGTTAAAAAGAGAGCAGAAAGAAATAGCAAGAAAAGAGCTCCAGTATAAAGATCTTCATTAGTGCGTAAGCCAATTGTATACCACCACTGATACACACCGGAATAAGCAATATTGACCGGACCGGGAGCACCTCCTCGGGTAAAGGCTTCTACGGCCGGTTGACCAAAATGAGGATCCCAAATTGTATGAGCAATAGGTCTTATATGTAAGGGGTCGTGAACCCATGCTTCGAAATTGCCTTGCCAAGCTACGTGGAACAAATTACCAGAGGTCCACAGAAAGATTATAGCTAACTGACCAAAGTGAGAAGCAAAAATCTTTGGATAAAGGCGTTCCTCGGTAATATCATCATGACTCTCAAAGTCATGTGCAGTAGCAATACCAAACCAAATACGACGAGTAGTTGGGTCCTGGGCCAAGCCTTGGCTGAACTTTGGAAATCTTGATGCCATAATGCTTTTCAAATCCTCCTAGCCATTATCCCACTGCAATAATTCTTGCTAGGAAGAACGCCCATGTTGTGGCGATTCCACCCAGAAGGTAATGAG